>VZRX01020582.1:130795-176212 GCA_013398075.1 Notiomystis cincta
CCTCAGGACTTGTTTTTCTTTAATTATCACAGTGTCAGCCCTCACAAGTATGGCCCACACAGTGACAGGAAGCTGACCAGCAGCAGGCTCTGTTGGGTCAGACTTCTAGTTTGGGCTTTCTCTGCAGCAGAGAATGGGGTCGAGTGTAGAGGACAAAGGGTTATTCATGGTTCATGTAACTGCACCAGCAAAAGTCCTGCCATGCAATTTCAGATACTGGCAATTTCTTTGCCATATCACTGATAAAAGTTGCATCCATATAAGCAACACTTTATCAGTGTTATGCTCCTTGGGCAGCGCTTCCTCTGGAATCAGTTCTGAATTTATCAAAGGTACACAGTGGTCTGAGTAATAGTTGGAGAACCTGGCTGTAAAGACTAAGCTAAGATTTCAATGGTTAAACACCTGATGCTGATGTTGCTTACCTAGGTTATTAATGAGTACAGAGAATGTCAATAGCAGTCATGTGCCGTTAAATGGAACAGGGTTTTACCAGTGCCAAGTTGAGTGGAGTGAGATCATGATCAAGTCCTTGAAGTTGCTGTACCTGGATTGGGAAATCAGTCTGGGCCCAGGCAGGGGAGGGGTTTTTTCTGCCTGGGCACAGACTCTGTGGTGTAGTTGTTTATCTGGGAACAGCCTAGGAGAGCTCCCACTGTAGCCTGTTGGGTGTGGTCAGGGGGTCCTGGGGAGCACAGCATTAACAGCATGCCTGAACGTGGCACCTGGAGTTGAGCCCAGCTAAAAACCGCTGTCAGGTGAAGTGAGGGGCAGCTATCAAAGACAGCTGCACACAGCTGGAAAACACTTCGTGGTGAAACTTCACTTTGCTGGAGCAGGAGGTGGGGACCAAGCAGGGCTGTCCACAGCACTGGGGAACATGAGTGTGTAGCTACATTGAAACCTACCTGCAATCCAGCTTGACACCTGGTTCCTGCCTGTAGTGCTGCCTGGCTGGTCACTCAGTAGGCTTGGCTGATGCTCTTCTTTGGGGGCTCAGCTTGATTCCTAGAACATAAAAGACCCAGCAGTGCTGTAGATGTCCTGACAGGCTTCCCTTTGTCCCCAGGGGCTGCTTCTGGATGGCCCAGGCCTCCCATAGGTCTTGTGTCATACTTGCATGATGCATGGCATGTGCAGATATCTTAGATTCCTTTGGACGTTTGAAGTGGCCCTGGGTGCTTTTTATTCAGGCAATGAAATTTCATCATAGATTTCTTCTGGCTGTGATGACAGCTTTATTATGTAGCTAATGGACAGACAGCTCCATTGCAGAATTGAAATTTAAACGTGGGAATCTGCAGCTGAGAGTAACATACTGGAAGGGAACCATAGCAAATATAAGTGTAACCTGGACTGAAGTAAATGTTCATTTTAAATGATTGTATTTGTAGATACACTCCTGTCAGGAATAAGGAAAGCAGTAGAAATACAATGATTAAAGTAATTTGCTGTTGTAGGAATTTAGCTACCCAGATAAAATTAATTCATTTGTGTCAGGATAATCAAGAAGAGCTGTTTGCATTTGCAGTCTCAGAAGAAACCTAACTGATGATACAGCCTAAAAGACAAGATGATTAATAATCTTGATTGCTAGCACTGGTGATCCTGTGCTGTTGCTAGACTAGCAGGTGTGAATTTCAAAAAATCCATGTGGATTAATCTTAGACCTTAACTTCTCAGAAATTTCAAAATGTCTTGAAACTTTTGACCAGCACTTACAAGGCATGAGCCAGTGCATGAGATTTTGATTTTCATCCGATATGAAGTGCCACGTGTAACTCTACAGTAATAACTGTACAACATCAACCTGCTTTCACTTACAAAGGATTCATTAGGAGAAGATAATTTGAGGTCAGCAGTGGTGCACCAGTATAAAGCCAGTTACAAGTGAAATACAATTGCTTCCTCAGAATTTTTCCTTGATGTGAAGAACCACTCTTATGCTTAAATGACTGCAGTACTGTAGCCTATGAATTGTGTACAGGATAGTTTTACTCCTGTTAGTAAGTGGTCACCTGATCAGGTCCCGCTTGAACAGGTCACTTAGAGGAATGTGAGATTATCAGTCTGGTTTCCTCTGTTTTTTGCAATGACAGGATTATGTTTTCTCTTTTAGTATTATTCAGTGCAGTTTATAGGTCTAAGACTAAAACCACACATCCTTCAGCATGGTTTGTTGTACAGCAGAGATTAATCTGGCTGTCGTTCGGCTCACTACTGTAGGTGGAGTTCTGCAGAATGAAAGCAGTCCTCTGCAAATGTTATTGCTCAAGATAAGGGTGTAAGCAGCAGATTGAGAGATGACGTGTGACGTGTCCTTCCCTCAGTCTAAAAGTACAGGATCATGGTATGAACTTTGCCTGACTGGTTATGCAGAGAGAGTGCTCACATTTGTAGCTCTTATGGACAAGACTTTGTGAAACAAAAACACAAAATTACTCTCATGAGCTCCTTTCTCAGTCAATGCATATGTGGAGACCCTTTACCTGTGTCTGATTCGGAGGTAAGAGCCTTATTTAAACTGTGACTTTGCTGCTCAAACTTGGAGGGGCTGTGCTTAAGGGACTTTGCTGAAGCTGGGTCAATGCACCAGCCTGGGAGTGACTACTGAATTAAATACACTGTTAAAACTGGTCCTGAGCAGAAATCTGTAGAGAACCTGAAGTTCTTGCTTGACTGACAGGTGTCATGCCATAGAAACCAAAAAATTTTTAATACTCTATTTAGAATAAATTTCATGCTCTAAGTGAAATAATGGAATGTAGAGCAATGTGTGATGTTGATTTTTTTTTCATAATTGCAGTAATCATGTTAAAATATTGAATGTTTAGTAATTCTGCTTACAGGCTGAAGTGCCTTCATACCATGAAATTAATATTTAGCTGCCTTTCAAACAAAAAGCAACATCTGCCCACTGTATCATGTGGCCTAAAAAAGACTCACTGGATTTATAGCAGCCTGGCTGAAAATGTCAGATGGAGAAGAAGGTGACAGAAGAAAAGTCCTCTCTCATGGATATCTCTGTAAAAGGCTGTTTCTGGGTTGCATGTTTGCTTTGATTATACAATATCTGGAATGCCTTCATCTGGTCTGGAACAGATGAACAAAATATAGTTAGAGAGAGACAGCAATGCTTTTCTTTTTTGGAATACTTACTAGCTTTCTCTGTTTCTTTTATGTTTTTATAAAGGAGCTGGGAAAAGCCAAGAAACACCAAGAAATTGAAATTTGAGGGAAAATGATCATAAATCTTTGTGTACAGATTTTTTTTCTGAAAAATTACAAGGGTTTTGCTAGCAAAAATTAGAACAGCACTACTTCAAATGCATTCAAATGCTTAGAAATGTTCCCTCTAACAAGTATTTCAGCTGAGGTTATTTTATTTCCAAACTTGTAATACCAGTGCAGTTATGATATTTGCAGGCATTAACCTCTGTGAGCCAGATGTGCTGTTGAATAGGAACAACATGCTCATTTCCCAAGCTTCCTATCTAAACCCATCATTTTTTCCTGTGTTTGTGCTATAATATATCTCTGATTGTAATCTGTATGACTTTAACCTCCTAGAGCATATGGGAAGTGAGCGTCTCCCTTCCAAACTGGATGAGCTCGCTCACCTAATTCATTCCTGGCTGCAGAATCTCTAGATCTGACCAAGTGGGATTGTGGGAATGAGTGGTGAGAGGGACTGTGACTGCCCAGTCTGGTATCAGCTTACAGTTACCTGGATCTGCAGATGGTCAAACTGCAGCTTCACTGTTCATTTTCATCATTGAACAGAGGTGAAACAGAAAAATAGTATAGAATGGGTTGGCTCGGAAAGGGCCTTAAAAATCATCCAGTTCCAACCCACTAGCCATGGCACTTTTCACTAGGCCAGGTTGCCCAGAGCCTCATCCAGCTTGGCCTTGAACAATACCAGGGTTGGAGCATCCAAAGCTTCACTGGGCAACCTGTTCTGGTGCCTCACCACCCTCATGGTTGAGAATTTCTTCATCATACCTAATGTTCTTTCAGTTTAAACCCACCTTCTTTCAGTTTAAAATTCTTGCCCCTTGTCCTGTTGCTACAAGCCTTGGTAAAAAGTCCAAAACCACAACTGAGTTATTTTTATTGGTGTTACTTGTAATATCCTACTTGTGCATAGATTCAAGTCCTCTGAGCACAGAGCTATCTTTCCAAGATACTATATTCCATGAATTCAGTGTTTGTGATAGGACCTATCTGTACTGCTGAGGTAACAGTTGAGTTTTAGTGTAATTAGTCTTGTTTGCTGAAGAGGTGCTGATGTTTGGGTGCTTGCCTTACTCATCACAAGCATCATGATGTCTCTGCTTTGCAGTTATTTCTTCATGAATTGTCAATTGCATTTGTTGTACTTACAGTAACTCTTTCTGGTTTAGAAATGTTAAGTTGATCTGCCATATGACAAATTCACAAATAATTGTCTGAAAATTCTGTGGCTTATTTGACTTGTTCACATTTAACAAGGTTGTTTCTGATGACCACTGGAAGAGGTCCACATCCCAGGATGAAGAAAAGGCAGACTCACAAAAGGTCACACCCAGGAAATGGGGCTCTGGAAAAAGATCCCGGCCCAGACCTCTCTCAGACTATGGTCAAATGTCGATCCGAAGTTTCTCTATACCAGAAGATGCAGTTGCAGTGGAGTCTCAGAACTCAGTCTCAGACTGCACAGATGGAGAAAATCAGCCAGGACTGGCATCTGTTGGGTCTGTGATCCAAAGCAATACTGTAGGCTACCACAGAGGGCGAAAAAGAAGACCCATCTCCGTAATAGGTGGGGTCAATTTCTATGGAGCTGATCAAGTGGAAGAGAGAGAAAATCTGCTGACACAAGTAAGATAAACAGCTGTGCTCTGCAAACTGCAAAAGACCCTTTCACTTCCTTGTCTCTGTCTTCAGCCTAGAAAATAGAATGGATGCTTCCTTCTCTTCCTTCCCTTTTGTCAAGCTGCCATCGTGTACTTAGAATACTGCTTTCCTGGTCACTAATTACTTTGTCTTCTTGCTAAAAATACAGTATGGAACAAACCTGATACTGACTTGGGATAATCTTTTCTGTATTGTAAATTAACCTGATTTGTTTCTTGGCATGGTCATTACATCTCATGTTGGTCTATAAGGGCTCATTTGTTTGTAAGACAGTTGTGTGTTTAGTCTCCTTACAGGGTGTTTGGCCTGAGGAACAGACTAGTACAATCAAACACAATAGTAACATGTTATTTATTCATCATTTCAAAGCAAGCCTGTTCAAAAACTGCAGCATTAACAGTGATGTTCAAGATCTTGGTTTTGACAGAGCAAAGATACTTAAAACTAATGAAGACATTGATTGAGAAATTGGTAATCAATTGAGAAATTAATGAAATCAAGAACTGAAAAAAACTGACAACATGAATACAATGTTTGTTCATGTATTACTAAATTGATCAGATGAAACAAAGGTAGGAAACCTATAAGCAAGCAGTGTGTACTTGAGTAGTACTTATATTTGCCATTTGTGTTGGCTTAAGTAAAAGAGTGAGAAATCAAAAACTTCTGAAAGGTAAAAATTGCTCCTTTCTCCCTGGAGGTAGTGCTGAGCAAGTACAATGAGTAGAGGAACTTACTGTTGTGTTGGTGGTTGTGGCCCCATCTTGCACTTGGTTGCAGAGCTTCAGGCTCACAGGCTTTTTGTAAGGCTGCACTTGTCAGGTATTTTCTACTTTCCAGGAAAGCTGGAGGACTTCTGCCTAAAACAATTGTCAAGGTGATAAAGGAACAGAAAAAAGAAATAGTATTTGCATCCTCAAAAAAATTCATTCTGGTGGTTTTTAATTATTTAGAGTCCTCTTAGTCTTTCTCAAGCCACTTCATCTGCCGCTGAGAAGTTTAGTGATAGTAAAGTGCTGAAACAATGGCAAAATTTTCAGTTTCCTATGAAAAACATTTTGTAACATGAACATGTATATTACACACTTTTTCTTTATAAGTCCCTGATGAAAAAATGCATCTTGATGTAAAAACCCAGCTGAAGCCAATGAACCTTTTACCCAGGCAAAGGCTTTTGTTTCAAATGATACTTAATTTTATCTCTTAACTTGGAGGAGAAAAAAAAAGAGGAAAATTATTGTTATAAATTCTAGGCAATCTTACTCAAAAATAATAGATGAATTTTAGGGGATAGTAAATACTGGCAACTTGCTGTACTATGGAAGTGATTAAACTCTCTCTCAAGCCTTCATTTAGTGCTTAAACCAAACTGATCTCTTTTCAAACCTTGTTCACATCAGTTTAATAGTGAAGGAGTATGCATCAGGGCAGCTGTTTGAGTTGACTTTCCATGCTCCAGTGCTGCCATGAGGGCTTGGCTAGAGTTAAATTAGCACATTGCTGGATCACTGTGGTCAAGACCGAAACTATGGAACATTCCCAGCAAGGGCACATTATTAAGCCAAATTATGGCCTTCTCAGGACTGCCACTGAGTAAAAAGCACATCCTTGTCTGTCCAGGGAAGGGATTTGGGCTGAAGCCTTGTAAAAAAAATTATAGTTGCCCAGAAATAAATAGCTTTTTTGCTTAATCAGCCAATTATTTGCATATAGTAATTGCCATGACTTCTATTAATTATTTGATACAGCAGATTAGCCTTTTTGTGGTGCAGGATCCTGGTATACTGATAAGGCATTGGGAAATGAGGTTTAAAGATGAGATTGTAGATAAATCATATTCAATACACATAGGGGTTTTTGGCAGTCATAATAAAAAGTAAACTTTTAACTGGAATGTAAGAAAGGACTCATGAAGCAGGAATAAATGTGCTAGAAGTATTTTATGTGGGGCTGTCAAAGACTGCTCTTCACACTGATGTTTTTTTGTTTCTTTAAAGCTTTGAAAACCCGTGGGAATATTAGAAAACTATAAAGCTAATTCCTTCTTTCTTGTATTTTGTTTTGGTCTTACAGCTTAGATATGAGAAAACATTTTTAAACAATACTGTCATGAGTTTCGTAACAGGTTGTCAGGAGATAGTTCATTAAAAAACCATCCCTGATCTTTCAGATTACTTGATAGAACAAAAACAGCTGAACAATATGAGAGGATCTAAAGACGAATTTCTCTGAAATTCGTATGCTGAGGCCTGGCTGTTTAATGTTGAATGCTCATGCAAGATCATTCAGCCTGGCTGATGTGGAGTTGTTCAGGGACAACGTAAAATCAGACTCAATTTGCAAATAAAACAGCAGGAGTGGGTTCTCCAATCATAATTTAACAAATGAATGATTTATCCAAAGAAAATGGCTTTGAGATAAAATTGCAGTAAACTTAGTATTACTTCTTTCTTAAGAGACTCCTGGGAACTCAAAACACAGCATCATTTAGACAATTATAATTGTCTTATTTTACTGACAAGCAATACGTTTAACTGATGAAAGTTAAATCCAAGCAAAAATCCACCACCTCTGCGGGAAACTTGTTCCAGTGTTTTACCATCCTCATCCTAGAAAGCGTTTTCATTAATCTAAATTGACCCTCCTTCAGATGAAAGCTATTCCCCCATGTCCTATCACTACATGCCATTGTAAAAAGTCCCTCTCCAGCTTTCTCGCAGGCTCCCTTGTGTACTGAAAGGCCACAGTGAGATCTCCTTGGAGCCTTCTCTTCTCCAGGCTGAACAACCCCAGCTCTCTCAGCCCAGTCTTCATAGGAGAGATGCTCCCGCCTCCTGATTGTCTTCAAAAAAGAGTATTACAAGATGAAAATTATAGAGCATGTCTGACCACAACAGAAGGCTAAGGAGTTTTTAATGTAACAAAGAACTGTAATGTAATAAAACTTGTTCTGTGATGCTGATGGACCTGCTATGCAGTGTTTAAGCAATGTCACTTCAGCATAGGGGATTTTACTACCCGTGTAGTTACCTAGGCTATGAGGAGAAACCTTACTTCATACCTGAGCTTTGCTCAGCTGGCCTTGCTGGTAGCTTTACTAATACTGGGTTTTGCTGTTTTCTCGGTAGCCTGTGACACGGCCACCCGTCCCAGCACACAAGGTGCCCCCGTACAAGGCTGTTTCAGCCAGATTCCGGCCTCTCACCTTTTCACAAAGTACTCCCATCGGCCTGGACCGGGTGGGACGGAGGCGGCAGATGAGGACATCTAACGGTAAGATGAGCAAGTATTTTTAATTTTGCCCATCAGAAAACTACACTGCAGGCTAAGCAAGAATTAAAATACAGGATGGAGCACAAAAGGGTGCAAACCAACTCAGTGACAAAGTAATACCCAGCTAAGTTGCTTTGTTTTGTGAGTTTCTTACTAGTAGCTGCTGTTCTCATGTAAAACTTTCCTTTCACGTCTGGTGTTTGACATTGCTGTAGTTTATTGTTCTGTACCACTTACACTCCTGTATTCTCCACTCTCTATTCATATACTTGCCTGAAGACAATAGATTATGGAGGAAGTAAGTTCTAATATACTTGAGTTCATACCAGAACCCTAGCCACACCACACATATATTTTTAATTTTCTATTTGCCATGCATTCAGCTTTACTTAGATAGACAAGCCTTAAATATTCAAGTGGCTTGCTGGTGAGTGTAGCACAGCCAGAACTCTGGTATATCAGGAACAGGTTCTTGAAAAAAAAGTCTTTTTGGAAGCATTGCCCTTTAACAGGCTCACTGATGTGTCCTGTGTAATTTTGCTGTAATTGTTTACTCTTAGCATGCAATGCTATCTGGAGTTAATAGAAGTAGTCCATTAACTGGTCTAGTAGTAGTGGAACATTTCTTCACAGGTGGAACCAGAAGAACCTGGGTTAACATCATTTGTGTTCCTTCAGACTCTGGCAAGAGTTGGAAATAAAAGCAAAATTCTCACCTTGTATCTTTCACTTTTAATAGTGAACAAAGCACTGTTGGGAACCTTCACCCTGAACCTTCTGGATCAAGTCTTTCCATGACTGAAGTAGGAAACTTAACAAATGACATTTTCAATGTTTATTAAAATTACATATGTGTTTACAAGTCAGTACTTGGCTCCTATGCTTCTTAGCTAAGTTTCAACTGCAATGATGTCCAAATTCTGCAAAAAATGCTTTAACTACAAATAAATTTATGTAAGAATATGTTAAAACTGAATTCTCCTGTCTTGAATAGAACATGACAGGTTTTTTCAAGAGGTGCTCTCCAAGAAGCAGACTCAAGAATTTCTAACTATGGCAATAAGAGGGATTTATCCACTGAGATGAGCTCAGTTGGTTGGAGCATGATATTGATAATGCCTAAGTTGTGGGTTTAACATGGGCCATTCACTTAAGGGTTGGACTTGATGATCTTAGTGGGTACCTTCCAACTCAGAATATGCTGTGATTCTGAGATGCATTATTGTGCTGGTTTAGACAGCTGGTTTAGGGAACTAAACTCCAAATAAGCCACTCCCTTTCCCTCTGCCCCTTCCAGTAATGGAGGGACAATAAGGATATGAGATAACAGTTTACTAAAATCACAATGACAACATCAGTGTTAATAGCAAAAAGAAGGTGTCCTACCCACAAAAAAAGGCATTTACCACTGTGAAAAAAAACCCAGCATTTCTCAAAGACAGTGCCCGATGTGGTTTCCACACAAAGGCAATATAATTACTATTCCTGCATCTGGGCCACATGGTATTTGGCACACAAAGGCAATGTGTCAAGGAGAGCTCCTGCTGCTTAATGTTCTCCCCCGCCCCAGTCCAAAACCAGCGAAGGACTGGGACAGGCACACCCCTTGGAAGCTCGATCGTCGTGTTGTGCCACACTTCCTCTTCAGACTGCTCTGCTTTGCTGCTTCGATTCTGTACAGCAGCACTGATGCTTCTCCAATGCTGCTCCACCCAGCTTGGCTCAGTCCTGCACAGCTGCCTCCAGCACCGGTGCAACTCCACTTGGGCTCATCTGGAGCTTGGGCTCCATGTGGCTCAGCTGGGCTCAGCTCTGTGCTGTTGCCTCTCTCTCTTGCTTTTTGTTCCCTTGGAGGGGCGTCTCAGGCCCATTGTCGCTGTCCTTCAGCGCTGTGTCTTAAAGCCGCGACCTGAAGTAATGGGAAAGGAACTGCCAGTGGCCAGGAGGGCCTGGGTCCACTTGGCTGATCCCAATGCCTTCTGCCTGGAGAGATCCAGCAAGATGGCAAATGTCAGTTTCCAGTGCCCGGCTTTTCCTGCCAAAGCCATGCCCTCAGTGATGATGTGGGTGATACAGAATAAGCAGTGCTAAAAGCTCCACTCCTTCTTCTCTCTAACCAGGGCAATCATATATACTTCATTTGTATTTTCCTTTTAATTTATACTGTAGTAAAATATTGGGAACTACTTTAAAACCCATGTCTGGAGTGTGTTCTGCTGTATGCTTCTTAGTAGACTTAATGATCCAGATCAGGCACTGAGGTAAATTAGACATCTAATGCTGGGAGTCTTGCTGAGATTATGTGGTATCAGTCCCTGCTTCCTGAAGGACCACTCACAGAATAACAGCTCTGCCATAACGTAGTTTGGGAAAAAAAGAGGCTCTTTTATTAATACAGAGTAAGAATGTTTTTTTCTATTTTTAGTTATCCTTTCCAAATCATGTTTGGAAACCACATGAAACAGTGTTAGTTACCTAGACAACTGCCTGAGAGCAATATCTTTCCAGGTATTTAGGTTTTGAATAAATGGTCTCCTAAACATAAGCATCCGGATGGCAAATACACCAGCCAAGATTTCTGCCACTTTTCAGGACAATGAAACCAAAGCAACCTTGATTATGTTACATGTGACTTTTATGAGACCTTACAATAAACATAGAAGTGGAGCAGTAAAAGCTTCTGAAATCAAAACTCTGGAAGCAAGTGGGGAGTATCATGGACTTCACACTTTGAAAGCAGTTACAAAGATCTGTTAAGTAGCGCCAGAAGAAAATTTTAAAGTGACTAGTGTCACACATTCTGATCTCTTTCCTTTTTTCTCTTAAATCACAAGGCACTTCCTTGTCTTTGAACATGTGAGAGTTTTTGTTTGCTCATGCACAGTGAAATTCAATAGCACAAAAGCCCTTTGTTGTAGAAAGTAATTCTAAACCCAAGCACTGAACACCAATGGTATCTTATTTTAGTTACTTGCTAAAGCCTAATACATTGCATGCCTTCTTCTTATAGGAATGGCAGATAAAAGTGGAGATGTAAATTTTTAGAAAAACAGATGTTGGAAGACAGTGAATCATCATCTGGAGGAAACAGAATAAGAATCAGACAACACCAGGGAAACTTCCCTTGAGACTTACATTGCTACTCTTGTGCTTAAAGGGTTACAAGTTTAAATTATACTAAACAAGTTGCCTGTTTGTCACTGCAGAGCCATTTTTATAAGCATCTTAAAAACTAACCCATCTTTTTTTACATGGTTTTTTTTGGGACTAGAATTTGGCTAAATTCATTGGTGAACTCCACTAGATACGTTCAGCTCTGAGTAGGTAGGGTGGGATTCAGCTCATGTTTATGGCACCTAAATTTAGTCTAAATGTAGGTATGTACATCAGAGTTAGTCTCTGGTACACCTGTTACAGGCAGTGGAGGACTAGTGCTTGATTCAGTTATCCATCTCAGGGTCCAATGCTGTGTGGGATACCTGAGTGTCTGCCTGCAGCTGGCAGATGTGACAGAGGCCTATGGGACACCTATTTATTTCTTCAGTGGCAGCTGGAGGCCAGCAGGGTATCCAGAATACTTAAAATGGTGATAAGTAGCTATATTTAAACATATTTAAATATATTTAAACAACTGATCTGAGGTCCTTGTCATGGTTAGAGTGATGAGGGTTAGAGTAGAACTGCCTTTGGATGAGGTGGGTTGCTCTCAGCTCTTTTAACCTGCTAATTTAGATGGTTTTTTGAATGTAGACATCAGCATTTCGATGTATAAATTTAAATGTCTTTACTTCAAGTAGTATCATGTTGTAGATGTTTGCCTACCAGTACTAAACTCTAGTCAAGCTTTTCCCAGGACATCAAAGATGGATAACTTAGTGTGTTTCAACCTGTGTGCAGCACAGCTCAGGAATGACTCAGGAGAGTGACTGGTTTTCTTAAGAAGAGAGCTCATGAGTGGAATCAGATGTTCAGTGTCTGCACAAATCATCTGGGAAGAGAGGTATAAAATGAAATGGTAATTCTTTCTGGTGGGTTTAATTATTCACTGTAGTAAAAGTGAGACATGAGGCACTGCACTGGCATCAGGTGTTGGTAAAGCGAAGGTAATGTATGTGGAGGAGGAAAAGAGCCTGATGTGCTTGCAGAAGGATGGACTTTGAACTGGATATTGCCATTCAGGAAGAGATCTTGCAATCTTAAGCAGACATTTACAGAGTCAGTGCAGTGCATAGTAACAGTCAAAACAGTAAATACAAGGGCAGGAGTTTGTAGGAAATGAATAGAAAACAAAATAGATGGCCCAATTGTGCCACTGGTGTGTGGGGGCCGTCTCCCTGTTCCTTTCCATCCCAAAAGGCATTTTTTACAGGGGACAGTACAGAGAAAAGCAGAAGGACAAGAAAATCAACTTAATGTGTGTCTCTGGGAGGACTGACTGATGTGGCTTGGGCTCTGCAACATGGAAAAAAGGACAATATGAGAATAAAAGTCTGTTTGGCATAAGAAAAATGAACAGATAATAGTTATTGTTTCCAATAATTTAAGAACTAAAGGGCACCAAATGAAATCACCAGAGAGCAAGCTCAAAATAAAAGATCGTTTTCACAGTCTGTAAAATTAAGCTGTAAAACTAATTGCTGCACTTTATATTTCACATCCCAACAGTTTAAAAAATTCAGAAAGTGGTTTGAAAAATCCAGTTCATTAAACACAAATATATAATTTCTGCCCCAGGAGGGATCTAACTGATCTGCAGATAACTGGAATTTAGAAAAGTACATCAGAAAAATGCCATCACACGCCTCATCTATTTTTATGTTCCTCCCTGGGCATCTGCTGCTGGCTGCTGTCGGAGAAATGGTTGGGGGTGACCTGTGGTCTGCCCCAGGATGGAGGATTCTATGATACCAGAGTGTTTCTGGAACTGAATTTTCTTGAGGCAGATAAACTAGCTTTTAGTATTTTAGTAAGTGCTACCCACAGGCTTTTCTGAGTGCTCTGCCAGTGGCTAAGCCAGCTCAGCATGCATTTGGACAAGCTCACTGTGGACTGCCACTACAAAGGACAGCCTGAGCCTCCTCCTGTCTGATCTACAAGGAAGTGAAGCCCAAGTGAGTATTTTTGTGGTGGTTCAGTTTGTGGCTGCACAGTTGCCAGATGTGCCCATGCAAAGGAGGGAGAGCAGACCCCCCTCCATCCCAGCAGCATCCCATGGTGGCATTAGGTTAGTCATTGGGCAAAAGTACCCAGTTTGTTTCTTTCTGCAGAAATCAGACCAGAAATCAGGGTTGTTTTTCTGAGGTTGTTTGTAAAGTCGCTTGTAAAAGTGCTGTATGAGGTTTGATCTGGTTTTCCTTTGGCAGTTGAACTGTTTTGTCCCAGTGGGCAGGGCTTTGACATGGCAAAGAGCTTGTGCTCTGGCTGGTTAAAAGCGTGAAGTTTTCACTTGCAGTCCAGGGTCATCAGCACTTCAGTACAATCAGTGTCACTTCTGTTTGCTGGCTTGCTTTGTTTTAATGGTGTGTGCCAAGAAAAACACTGTATATGAAGATCTTAGGTAGTAGCTTGTTTTTATTGTGCTGTCCAACTAGAATCCTTGCAGCAAGAAATAATAGGTAAGTTTGAGAGATTCAGAAGATAATTTCTGTCAGTCTCCTGTGCAGCACAGCAGAAACAGGATTTTTGCAGGAAGATGGCATTAATATTACAGGGAGAGATATTTGGCCTTTTTTCCTCTGTCTGAGGCAGTGCTGCGGAAAATCATGTGATTTCAGTGGATGTTGAGAAGTTGCTGTGTGCAGAAATGCCTCCAGGATTTTGTGAACACATCCCTGGAGGAGGCAGTCCCCAGTCACAGGATAGGCTCAGCTGAGCAAAAGTTTGCAGGTAAAGAAGAAGCCACAAAGTTTATGGGGCTTTCCAAACTGTGAGCGTAGTTCTGTGTACAGACATAGGTTGCAGCAGGCTTTGCACTCTCCTGATGGCAGCAGCTCCTGCCTTTGATTCCAGTGCAGGACTGATCCAGCTTCACTGTGAGAGCTCACAGCTGCAAGGGTGAATGCTGGCCCATGGTGAATGAATGAGGTTGTGCTCTGGCTGGGTCAGACCCAGAGAAAGATAGATGATTTGGGTGCTTTCCTGCTTCATTCCCTATTTCATGGAGCAGCTGAATTAAGTTTGTAGTTTCAGTGAGAAAATGTCTCCCTCCTCCCCTGTTTTCCTGGGAGCAGTCTGCTGCAACCTTAACGCTTGTGCTGTTTGTGTCCTATATAATGATACTGCATTTGCCTGTGAAGGAAGAGAAATTGTGCAAAAAATACCTTTTATACTTCTGGAATTTTAATTGTTATAGTATGACAAAGATGATCTGAACAGTGTTGTATTACAAGGAACTCCCAGCTTCCATCCAAATCATCTCTCCCTCTGGAGTGCAGTCATTTGAATATAGATTGAAATCGCATTTAGCTGCTTTAATGAAAAACAAATGCACTCCCTGGCTTGCTCAGTTCGTGATGTTCAGGCTCTGTGGGAGTGGTCTGGGCGGCTGCAGGCGCAGCGGCCGGGGCCAGGCAGCCAGGTTTTTGTTTCTTTTCTGGAACTTCCTCCCTAAGGGCACCCCATGATGTCAGAGAGCCAGGAGCTCGCGGCAGCCAGGCTGAGCGCCTGAGTGCGCTGCTGGCACTTCCCAGCTGGGCTCGGCCTCAGAGGCACCGCCGGGAGCTGAAGCTCAGTTCCTCTGAGCTGTGGGTAGCTCAGAGCCTCTTGTGAGCCTCCCCCAGCCCTGTAGGACTGAGCATCATCACCTGTTAGAGGTCTGACGACAGCATGGTAGCCAGCGGGGCAATGGCACGTTTCTGGAGTCTAGAGAGCCTTCAGATGGGTACGTGTGAGTAGAACATACTCTCTCCTGCTTTTTTCATGGTGGTTTTTGATTGAACTGATACATGGTGGCAGCTGGGGGGGCTGACTCTGATGACACTCTTGTGTCATCCATGGGAGCCTGCAGTACTGGTGAAAAGCTGCTAGGAGATCTGCATCCACTCCCAGGTTGTCTTTTAAGTTTTTTGCATCCCGTTGGTGCAATCAGGAAAGCACAGCCCTCCCTCTGGTATTTCTGTCTGTATACAACAGAGCAAAAGACGCAGAATGCAAGAGATCAATTTTACCTGATCCTACCCTATAAAGTCAGTGTAAGCTTGTTGATTTGGTACAGAGTAACAAATAGCTTCTGTCCCAAAACTGTAGTTATTCTTTCTTTGGAGCCAAATTAATTAGTTTATTTTGATGTGCCATTATTACTGGAACAACCCCACAGGCACTATGGATAGTACAGTGGAAATGTATGAAGGATCAGTGGGATTAATTTTTTGAGTGTTGCTTTATAAAATAAATATTGAGTTAATGAAATATTTATTTGCAGATTTTTTTAAATAAAGCATTTTCAGTAACTTTTGTAAGATGTATTTTAAAAGTTTATTGGTGCTTAGATTAATGAGTTTGTAGGGGAAAAAAAGTCTTGATTTTTTAAATAGGGGTTCTGCATCCTCCCTGCTTAGGCAGATTATACTGTTAATTTGAATGTGTATTTAAAATGCTAGAGAATAGAACAGAATGGTTAAGTAGCCATATTGTGTTGTATCAAGAGTATGCCATATTTGTTCATTTTTAATGGAAAGAAAAATCTTGCAAGACTTTCAGTGAATCTGTGTGGTGATCTGCTTTGATCTCTCCAGCAAATTAATGCTCCGATGAGCAAAGATGCTAGTGATGGTATGTGTGCCCTGAGGAGAGGGTTGCAGTATTTCTCCCTATAAGGTAAATAGCAGAGTGCCTGGTGGTAGTAGGTGCATGGAGTAAAGCCTGGAGTCATTGTGACTCTCACCCATCCGTAGCCCGGAGCTCAGCAGACAGGCAGTACCCAGGTTTGAAGCAGAGCAGAGAAGAGACAGTGTCAGGGTCCTGCTGCTCAGCCTTGCCGCTTGTTGGAATTGACAGGTTCAACAATTCTGCTTTAAAGGTCTCTCCCAGGCACTCAGGACTAAGAGCTGCTCTGTTGACTGCGTGGCAACTTACCTGGGACACACTAACCTCTAGCAAAGAGGTTCAGTGTTAGCAGCCTGTTCTGAATTTGACTTTTTACTTTTTAATGCATTTTTGAGCATTGTGTGATCTTCAGACTCTCTAGTTCACAGCTTGGGCTTGCCATAAAAATAAATCTTTAGGAATAAATTAACAAGGACCAGAGAGTCCACTCAAGCACAGGGCCACTGGTTATGAATATGCTTCTTGATCCCAGGTGTTTTGACCATTTCAGGCAGGGTCCTTGGACAGGGTCCAGCACTGAGCAGTGTAGGTGTCAGTCAGTCAGTCAGTCAGTCAGTCAGTCAGTCAGTCAGACTTGGTCCTGAGGTCAGCCCCCAGATCTTTTCCTCTGCCTATGCAGAGATGATTGCCAAAAGGATCTGTCACCCAGTGGTCTACCCTAAATGGGTTTTACAGTTTTATACAGTACCAGTGTTTCTCCTGGCTTATGTGGCTGTGTAGTAAGATGAAGCGCATTTTAGTCCTGTCCTCTCTTTCTATACAAAGCTGCCGCTTTGGTCAGAAAATGTACAATTGTCAAACCGAGAAATTTTTGTGATTTGGGACAATTAGAACAGGCTTTTTGTAGGGCCATTCCTCTGTGCTCAGTCTGGACTCCCTGTCCCCTTACATCTTGCTGCTGCCAGAGCCCCCCCAGTGCATGGGAGAGGCAGCAGTGGCCAGCACAGAGCCGGGGCTGCACACGAGCTGTACACCCCTCTCACAGGTGGGCGGGCACAGAACCACTGGATCCTTATGTCCCTGCAGGGGATGTGACAGTGTGAGGACACCCAGCTGGGGGTGACAGTGACCCCACTGACTACTGGGCACTGCTGGGGTTGTCTATCTGCCACCTGGGAAATGGCATTGGCGTCTTCCTTCTGATACATTTACCCTCTGGTAAAAGAAAAGTAAGGAATTGTAGTTCTGTTTTTTTGCATACAAAAGTTTCTCGGTTTTATCAGCTGCTAAATGAGAAAGTTCTGAAGAAGAGTAAAATGTATTTAAAGACAGAAAGGTGGTTTTCCTGAGAATCTGCTGCCCTCCACTTCTGCTATTATTGTTTTATTCGTGACAACAAAGGCAATTTCTCAGCAATTCGTCTTGCATTGTTATTTTCCTCTGAATCATAAAAATGATGAAGCAAACAGCTGTCGCACTTCTGTTTTAGTTGCTGCAGATGGTGGGACTGAATCTTCAGCCTTAGTGGATGACAATGGCAGTGAGGAAGATTACAGCTACGAGGAGCTCTGCCAAGCTGCTCCCAGGTACCTGCAGCCCGGAGGGGAGCAGCTAGCAATTAATGAGGTAATGTCTGGGGCTTTGCGTTGTGGAACGATGGGACAGGGAGGGCAGGGACAGGAATGGGGGATGCGGAGGATGCTTCTGGGAGGCATCTTTGTTTGCTCAGTGGTAAATACCTTCCTAGGGGTAAAACTTCCTTTTGTACACTCTTCTATTAACATTGTTGTGCTTATTGCAGTTTTTCAGTAAATTGTGATTCCATCTTATAACCTCTCCTAGAGTTTCCTCCACTAGAGGAAGGGAGTGGGGGGAACGGGACAGTTTGAGTGAGTTTAATTTTCCCTCTGGGTTTTAAACCATCACAGATTGTTACCCTATGTAACTGCTCTGGAGCAGGATTCTAATTGTTTTCACTAATGAGTATATGCATAGATTTCTAAAAGTCTGAAACTTTAGTTTTATCCTGTAACAGCAGTAATAGTAGGCACTCTAGTGAGCTATTTTGGTCTCTTTGTAGTTTATAAACACTTCATAGTTTATCTTCTGTCCTTCACAATCTCATTTTCTTGCTATCTTAGCTGATAAGTGATGGCACCGTCGTCTATGCAGAGGCTCTCTGGGACCATGTCACTATGGATGATCAAGAGCTGGGCTTCAAAGCTGGAGATGTCATTAGAGTTCTGGAAGCTTCCAACAAAGACTGGTGGTGGGGAAGAAATGAGGACAAGGAAGCTTGGTTTCCAGCTAGCTTTGTCAGGGTGAGTAACTCTTTTGCTTCTTTTGCTTTTGCACTATTGCAAGACTCACAGCGGAGTGCAACAGTTGTCATGGCATTACATTTCATACCTGATCCTCCTCATGTTTATAGCTGAACATCAATGATGTAACCCCTAAGGAGTTCACAAGGAAAAAAGCAGTAGAGAATCACAACCTAAGATCTCTTAGGTCTTCTGACAACTTCTACTCTGTCTTCTTCCTCTGTTAAGTCCTTTTGTAACCAAAGGAATTTCTCAAGCAAAGATTACAAGAGCAGAAAGCTCAACCAGAAAGTCATCAGTATATACAGAAAGGACACAACAGTTCTTGTAAGGGTTGGGGAGGGCTATGCTGCAGGGATTTCTTGGTAAAATAGGGCTTAATTTATTATCAGTGATATTGTGTAGAAATCTGGTTCACAGTCTGAATCCACTCAGATTAATGAGAGTATAACACTCAGATGGTATAAAATTGAAGTATATTTTAGAAAGTAGTTTGAACTACCTTTTGAGAACCTGTAGTGAAGCTCGAGCTGCACTGCATGAGGTACTGCATACACAAAGTGCAGCAGGTGGTTCCTCCCTTTCCCCTTCCTACACCTCTAGACAGCATGGGCAATCAGAAAGAAGTCAAAAAAGGATGTGCTGCTATCTACATCACACAGATGGGGCACAGGGAAGCTAAAAGTGGTTGAATGTCTACTTTTGTAGTTTTTACCCCTATGCTGACTTGGCCAAACACATCAACTATTAGTAAGGGTCAGAAATAAGCTTAATTCTGAAAAGTACGTGGACAGCACAACATGGTCTCTCTCAAATACTGTGAGTAGAAAGCCATGTATTTAACTGGACAGAAACACCAACACTTTATTTGAATATGCAGTGAGTACAATGAGAAAAATCCTGTTGTGAAACCTCTCTATAAGGTAAGAATGAGAACATTTCTGTATCTCTTAAGTATAAAAAGTTTCTAACAGTTTTACCACATCTTGTAAAACTTTCTGCTTCACTCTAATTGCTTTGTTTGTTCTGGCTGCAGCTGCGAGTTAATCAGGAAGAAGTGCCAGAAAATTGTAGTAATATCCAGGATGAAGAACAAGATCCAGATATTAGCAAGCATCGCCAGAAAATAGCTGAGAACAGGGATCAGATGAGAACCAACGTTATACAGGAAATTATGAAAACAGAACGAGTCTATATCAAGCATCTCAAGGACATCTGTGAGGTACATGCTTAAACCTGAGGACATTCTGCTGACCTAATGGGAACAAATCATTCCCTGTCAGTTGAGAACCACAGTGGTTTCTCATACCAAAATACTCCCAACTGCACTTCTGAGGCTGTCAGTCAGATCCTTCTTGTGTCCTCTTATTGCTTCCCTCTCTGATGACTGCAATGAGCCATTGCTTCCTTTCTTTTAAAAACACTTTCATTTTTGACAGTGAAAAAGTGCCTCTCTGCCTGCTATTTCCATAGTAAATGAGAGACGGAAGTCCAGTTTATTTAGAGCTTTTTACCACTTAGTTTATATAGAAGACTTCGAGTAACTGTAATAAAATGATTTCCAGTTCAGTGACAAACTTCTAGGAAGTAACTTGGAAAAAGTATTTGCTGAGTGGGTTTTTTTTTTCCTGTTTTCTTAAGCAAGGAGATTTTTATTGGATGCTTAGAAGCTATGAAGAAATCTAAGGGTGTTTTAGATCTACCTTGCTTATTTGAACTATAACATGGGGTTGATTTTCAGCTTTTTTTCTCATTATTTGTTGGAGGCTCACACTTGGGCAAGAAGCTTCCTAATACTTTTCACTGAGGTTTGCCTCTTCTGACATGAGTTTGTGATGCATTTGACCTGTATTTGTGGTTTGCATCTGGAGTGATGCTAAGCAACCTACAAAAATGTTCTTTGTACCCTTAGTTTGCTAGGTCTGTCCTTGTATTTGTCATGCTGTCATCCTGTAGTCCACCACTTACCATTAGATGATTTAATTCACAGCAAAGTAGACAAGGCAGCAGTAGGTTTTTTGGTTTGGGTTTGTTTTTTTTTTTTTTCATTTAAATCAGGCCTTTTTTATGCATCCTGCAGAGAGAAAAAAGGGAGAAAAAGGACAAAAATTGGTTACTAACTGGCTAATTTTAAAACAGTAAATGTAAATTTTGTCATTTATATTCATTATTTACTTAAGCTAGTAAGACTGATTGTGTGCATGAAAGATCAGGGAAGAATTTGTACTCTCTGCTATGCTGCTGCCATGGTTAGTAGAGTTCTAGGACATGATTCTCATATTTTACTGACCTTTTAAGACTTAGATATTAATTCGTTTTCTCTAATACATATATTCTGTACCTCGTTTTCAATATCTGGCAAGCCTCTGAGTTTAGTACATGAGAGCAAGCACACATTTTCCAAGAAGAAAAGCAATGTGCCATGCTCAACATGAGGGGTAGAGATGGCCTGCTGTCCTCAGAGTGCATCTGTAGGGGGGTGTAAGTAGGACATAAGGCTGAAAATACACTCAAGTAAGACTAAGCCAGAAAAGCTACACAGATAGTAATCCAAATTTGCAAGCTCAGCCCTAGAATGAGTCACTGAGTTGTAGCCAGGATGGTGAATCTGGAGTATACCCATAAAACATGTTTTACATTCAAGAAGTGTCCACATTAGAGGAGCCGCACAGGAATGAGCTTTCCTTGTTGGTACAGTAGGAAATGCGGTAGCTGGCTTGCAGCGTAGCCACTGCACAGCTCTCAGAGCAGATGGCTGTGGAGGAGACAGGAATATTCATAACAGTGCCAGCAACAGTCAGTGTTGCTTCCTGGTAAACCTCACCAAAGCAACTGCGTGGCTATTTCAGCTGTCTGTTCCCAAAGCTGTTTGGAGGAGGTCTTCCTGACAGCAGCCAAATCGAGGAGCCTGGCAGATAGCCCCTATCGCATCAGTTAACCTCTGCACTCCCTGAACCCTGGTGCTGTAAGTGCTGTGAGAACACAGCAGCTGTTCCTGGAGGTTCAGTCGCTGCATTGTATTTATAACAGGGAGGTGTGAGGGGCTTTTACACTCAAGAGGTTCCCTGGGTCATTTGGGGTACCCAGAGACAGGAGCTGCACCCCAAGAACCCATGTGAGAGCATCTCAGGTGCAAATCTGAACTTGTGCTTGTGTGTTTGTGGCTGGGAAAACACTCTCTCACCTGGAGACCACAGAGGTCTTGCCAGCTCAAATGATTTTGTTCAGGATAGGACCTGTCTCACATCCTCAGACTAAGGAGTGTTTTCTATTTCATTTCAGGGTTATATTCGGCAGTGTCGCAAACATACAGGAATGTTCACAACAGCTCAGTTAAGCACCATTTTTGGAAATATTGAAGATATTTACAAGTTCCAAAGGAAGTTTCTGAAGGATCTTGAGAAACAGTACAACAAAGAGGAACCTCATCTAAGTGAAATAGGATCATGTTTTCTTCAACATGTAGGTTGAAAAATTTGATTTTATTTATGAAATTAACAAAATATGATAATAAAAAGCCAAGTTATCATAGTAGGAGGGGATTTTTTTAACAAGTGCTTTTTAAATACTAAACTGGCAGCATTTTAGAATGTAAAGTAACTTGCAATTAATTAAATATTTGGTTTAGATTTCTACTCATCTTTAGCAATCATGTAATTTTGTAAACAGTCTTAGGTTTCCTTGTCAAAACTGTAATGATCACAGATGAGCTGGATTATTTGCAGTGATCACATATTCAGCATGCAAAAACTTCATAAAGACATTAAGGAAGGTAGGTAGTGGGGAAGTAAAGTAGGCTTGATAGACACTTGCTATAGGTGTCTTCCCCAAAGAAGAATACTTCTTAAAGTGGATTTGATTATCCTGACTCAAGAAGAGACCTTTATTTCTGTGTTCTGACAAAGGGTACATAGTTTTGACAGCTACAGAGTAGATTTCTGCATACTTTCAAGACTGATCAGCCAGGAAGCAATATAGAAAATGGATTACTTAATCTAATTATATATAATAGATGTCACAAAAATAGCTTTTCACCTTTATAGACAAATACTTCAGTAAAACTGTAACTTTTTTTTTTTTAATAGCAAGAAGGCTTTGCTATTTACTCAGAGTATTGTAACAATCATCCCAGTGCCTGCATTGAACTCTCCAAACTAATGAAGCAGGGCAAATACCGCCACTTCTTTGAGGCCTGTCGCTTGCTTCAGCAGATGATTGATATTGCCATTGATGGTTTTCTTCTCACGCCTGTTCAGAAAATCTGCAAATATCCTCTGCAGCTCGCAGAATTGCTCAAATACACCACTCAGGAGCACAGGTGAGAAATCTAAAATAACAAATTCTGTAATAGTAGTAACGCCTAATTACTCCAGTTTTCTGAGTGACACAACACTGAAGCTTTTGAGATCTGGGACAAAACTGCTGTGGGCCACAATAAACAGGGCATCTTGGAACCATCACACAGTCACAAAAACAGTATCTGAAAATGCAGCACAGGGGACAGAGAGCATGCAAGATAGAATGAGGAATAAGTCAAAGAGGGAGAAGGAACAGAAGACAGTGCTAAAATAGGATGCAGGGAGGGATGTTTAATTCAGAGTGAAAGAAAGGCCAATGTGTCAAAGAAATCAAGGGGAAGGAAATCCAAAGAAGAAGAAGGGAAGACTCATAAAATTTGTGGATGTGAGAAAAAGTAAAGAATGCGTTAGAAAAAAACCACAACCTGAACAAGTTTGGAGGTAATTTTTTTAGAAATTTAGTAGTAATAAACGCTGCTTTAGTTTGCAGTAATTAGATACTAGATATTAGATTTTCAGTTGGCATAAATAAAAATTGAAATTGCAGATTATTAGCCTTCCTGGTATACCCTTGCACTGATTAAATCTTTGACTAAATTACGATGTTATCTCTAAGTATCTGTCTTTTTACCTTGTATAATTGCAAGAAAAATATTCCATTGTGGCCCATGTGCTCAAAGTCCAAATGAACCCTGAGGCAATGCTTCCTTGGTCAAAGTCAGTACATTAACCTTGAGAAAACTCCCCTTGGAGACCACTGGATTTTTGCCAGGGGAAAAAAACCCGAGGTGTGTGAAGTACTGACATTTAGATGTGAAATGCCTCTATTCAGTTGTGACTACCTGGGAAGTGCTGCAATAACAATTACTAACAAGAGTTTCTCTTTCACCACTGCTAATTTTAGAAAGGTTGTTCTGTGAGCTATTAAACCTGCAGATAAAATGACATGGAGGTCTTGCCACCTTCCACCCTTAGCATCTGTTTCCCTCTTGTGTGGCACAGCATCCAGAGATGCCTTCAAGCACAGAGAGGCACCCACTGTGCAGGGATGCTCACAAACAGGCAGACCTACACCCACGCAGAGCCTTGGAAAAGCTCCAGGGGTTTGGTAGCATTTTGTTTTTGTAAAAAAATTGCAGTTCCAGTATGCACAGCCTGCTGTGAAGGCCACAGGTTGTGTAGCAAGTGTGGAATAAATACTCACCAACAGAGAGAAAAGGAACTGAGATAAGGAAGGGCAAGTGTAGCAGTATGGATATCATGCGGTCACCCTGCGGGACGTGTCCCTGACGTTACTAGGATCCTGTTATTGTTAATCTCACTTTTTTTATTCAGTCTGGCAGAATAGAGTTTCCACAGATAAAAATAAAGAGATGAGAGAATGCACACATTCAGAAGGGAAGTGTATCCATCAGCAGCAGCCGATGAAAATTGGAACTGGGACAGAAGCAGATAAAAAGGACAGCAAGGCTAACCCCTTGCAAGGATTTATTTCTGGTTCTTGCTGTTTTCTGCTTCTGGCTTCTTTTTTTGCAAGAGGCATTCTGATGAAAAAGGAAAAGCAGCTGCTCTGCTGGAACTCTTAAGGCAAGAAATACAACTCCTCCCTTCTCTTTTCTGAGAGACTCCATTTGAGGAAGTTGAAGGAGTGATGGATGCTATTCAGAGGAGCAAAAAAAGCTTGCCTGCAAGCTTGGGGAGATTCATAGGCATGTCAGGAGCTCAGGAAAGAAGGAGGGGAACAGAGCATTGGAAGAAGGATAGGAGGATTGGCCTGAGTTGATTGCATTAGTCTCGAAGCAGGAAGAGGAGGATGGCCATCATGGCTCTCACACATTTGGCCCGTGGAAACGGGATGCTTTCTTTTCTGTCTCCTTTAATTCCTCTTTCTGACGCCCCTGTTCTTGTATTCCTCTCTCACCCTGTGTGGGGTTGCTTTTGTTTTTTTTTTTCCTGTCCACCTAGCATTCCCCATTTGTGTTCATTGACCCAGCCATTGGGAACAAGAAAGAAAATACTGTTAAACATGATTCATTAAATGCCCTTTCCAAAAAAATTCCACTAAAATGTTGCTTGTGAAATGCAGCTATCATTGAGCTCAGTGGGAGTTCTACCATTATTTTCAGTAGAGAGAGTGTTGTAGTTCATGAATCCATCTCCTCTGCCTCCTTCCACCAGTCTAATAATTTGCTCCTGGACAAGCCCAGCAGTACAGCAGCACTGAAGTGTACAGATTACTGTGTGGGATTTGGGATAACAGGAAGCAGGTTTCCCTTATTTAAGTACCTGAGTAGAGGAGTAAGTGGATAATGTGGGCTAGTACTGCAAGCACTGTGGTTGCATCATGCCCATGGCTTGTGATTGCATCATGTCCATTCTATAAGCGATCCTTGAAATGTGCCTACATTTCCCAGTGATTATAGCAACATAAAAGCTGCATATGAGACCATGAAGAATGTGGCATGCCTGATCAACGAGCGAAAACGGAGACTAGAAAGCATAGACAAGATTGCACGTTGGCAAGTCTCTATCGTAGACTGGGAGGTGAGTGTCAGCCTGTGCCTCTCCTGGGCAAAGGTACTGTGTACAATACTTGATGTCCCCTGCAGGATATGTCTTTCTGTGTAGATGGTTGTTTATGGTGTCTACTTTTCAAGTGGTCATTGCTCAGTTAAAAGTCCAGTTACTTCATTTGCAGTGTTTCTGTTACTGATTAACCTTGTTTATAGTTCAGGAAGAGCAGCATGTATTAACATGGACACTTGCCTTTGAGATGAGATGATAAAAATGGAGCTTTTAAAAATGCTAGACCTGTTGAATCTCATTGGGAATTTTGGTAGGTCTGTCATAATAGGAACCTGTTTCACTGACTTAAATGTTTCCCTCTGTTCATGCAGAAATAAAGTAGAGCCAGAACCACACTGATTGAATTTACCTCTATGATATTATTTACATTGTGTGACATTATCAAATTTAATAATAAAAATACAAGAAAAGTGAGTGAACTTAAGACTTGATTGTATCGTGAGACTGATTAGACACACAATAAGACCTTAAAATATTATTTACCTACTACATATCTCTATATGTCTGTCTTCCTAGGGACCTGATGTGTTAGCCAGAAGCTCAGAACTGATCCACTCAGGAGAACTTACCAAAATATCAAAACAAGGCAAAAGCCAGCAGAGGACTTTCTTCCTTTTTGACCATCAGCTTGTCTTCTGTAAGAAGGACTTGCTGAGAAGGGACATCTTGTATTACAAGGATCGTATTGACATGGATGAGATGGAAATTGTGGACACTGAAGATGGCAGAGACAAAAACTTTAATATCAATGTCAAGAATGCTTTTAAGATAATAAACAGAACAACAGAAGAGATTCATTTGTTCTGTGCAAAGAAACAGGAGGATAAAAAGAGATGGATGGAGGCGTGTGAAAATGAAAGGAGAAGAGTTCAAGAAGACAAGGAAATGGGTGAGTAGAACAATTTCTAAACAGTGGTTAAAACAAACTTGCTTTTGCAGTTCTTTGTTTTGTACCGATGTGTACTCTGTCTTCTTGAGCTGCTTTCCCTTTCTTACCTGACACAATGTTTAGCTGTGTAAGTGAAGCCTATTCAGGTGTCACTGTGGGCCAAAGGTCCAGGGCAGGTAGCATCACCCATATGACTGGTGCATTATGGAGCAGAATGAGAGATGAGATATGACAAGATGCAATTCACAAAGACCAATGAATAATAAAAATCCATCTAAAATCCTAGCACTTTTGTATGAACGACTGGCCAAAAATATCTGTTTGTAAAGGACACTTTTTTACAAAGCCAAGCAGCAATAATTGCAGATTTGCTGTCCATGTCATATAGTGGCACCTCCTGTGCCCAGGAGGCCTATGCAGTTGCATGGTGTCATTAACTACAGACCCAGCAATAGCACCCCTGGGCAGTGCACAGAGAAACGAAGTCAAACCTTGAGTGGGCAGGAAAAAAGGTAGTAAATCCTAGGACCAGTTTTACACCTGCAGCCTGTGGGACTCTCTCAGGGCAGTGTGTCTTCCTTGTCAATGTATAGTTAGGATGGCTATTTTGGTTTTGCATCATTTCATGCTTCCTTTAAGATCAGTGGCAAAAGCTCCAGCAAAATTTCATCGGCGAAACATACACAAAGAAAGCAGCAACACTAATTAAAAAAAAGAAAACTCTTTTTAGTATTTCTAAAAAGCCATGTTAGTGCATCTGTGTGTGTCCGCTGCATGAGAACTCATTTTCAATAACACTCTTAAGGCTAAGGCTTTGGATTGACATCAGGTTAACACTGGAAGTGCAGTGAAGTGGATGATACAACTCAGAAATTATTAAACTTAAACAAGTTGCCAAATCTTATATTCCATGTTCATGTAAAACACCTCGTCAGAATAATAGGAAGACAGGAATAACACTTATATTATAAATGTAAACCTTTCAATCTTAGTGGCTTTCTCTCATTTGATACTATTGTATGACAAAAATAAGGCCTTTTCCGTATGTATTTTAGATAATCCATAAGCAGAAGAAAATTTTAATTTTAAAAGTTTAATCATTCTTGATTTAAAATTAGTTTTAACTCTTCCGCGTTGCTCCAACTGTTCTAATTAATCCCAGTCATCTTGAGTCTGGAGTAAACAATGAAGGAGCCACAGCTAAATTTCCCTCAGACTTTCCAAATTTGACTCTTCTCCAGTGCTGAACGTCACAGTGTGACATTACAATGGTGTTATTTGGCACAACGCTAATGACCTTCACGCCTTGCTCTGTGAGGAGCTTGCTCTGTCACCTTGTGCTCACGGGGGTGGGAGGTAGCTGCCTTCCCTAATTCACCTAAACAGAACTCTAAAATAGTAGATACTGCAAAAGGGTGAAGGTGGTCAGAGGGTACTAGAGCAATGCTGAGGATCTGATCATAATTGTCCACACAATCCCCCTTACAATAAAGTTACAGAACGACTCCACTCCAGGGTACAATGAGAACCGTAATACAGTGACATGGATGGACTCTAGTGAGTAAAACACAGCATCTTCTCCTGGGTTGTTACTTTATGGAGCACTGGGAGGAATATGTTGAGCAAGTCAAATGCTGTCTGTCAGGAAGCTCCTGAGGCTCTGCCCTGGGCAGCAGCAGGTTTGTCTTGGTGTTACCATTCCTCCTAAGTGACATTGCTGCAGAAATCTCCATGCATGAGGAAACTGCAAAGGTGTAGCAGCTACAGTTCTAAATTATATATTCTGCTGGGACCTCATGAAAATCAACATATGATATTTAAAAGAGAACCATTCACTGGCAATGAGATTTGTCATAATATCACTAACCCTTATTTAGGGCTGGGTGACAAACTCCCATGGTGCTGAGTGCAAGAATTGCACAAGGAGGGTCCACTATGCTTGATGCTTTTCAGGCACAGTGCAATATAATGAAAAAAAAAAAAAGTCAGTAAAAAGAGAAACTGTATGTTTGATAAAGGCACATAGACACATGCAGTGTTTTCTGCTCATGTGACATCCAGCCTTCTGTAAACTTGCTTTCCAAATGCTGCAACTCACTATTCTGATGTTCCTTTTTTGGGACAGGTATGATGAACCAGAGGAAAGATAGTTGAGTTGTAATAGCTAATGTCCATCTGGTCTTGTGAGTCACAGTGGCTTGGATGTTTTCTTCATTAACCAGAAGAGTTTCTTTTCTAAAATTTCTTCCTTTTTTTGGCATAATTGAACATTTCCTTTAGCCAAAACCAATGGAAAGATGCCAGTATTCTCAACCTCAGGTTTAAATTTATCTTGCTGATTTTGTAAGAGATCTTGCTGGATTATACACAAGCCTCTAATCTAACCACTCAGAGAACAAATAATAATCCTTCAATTCAGAACTGCAAATGGCATTTTACTTCTATTTTCAAAGACACTCTGGTGTGAGTCATTGTCTCCCAAACCATATCTAGCTTTTCTTAGCTTTTATGAATATATGAGAGAAGAGGCCACAGTCAGAAAATCCTTCTCCAAACCACTAATAGTAACCCTAAGAAAGTGGTCTGATCTCTTTTGATGAAATTGCTTTCATTTTTTAAAATCTGTTTCCTTGTTTCTATAAAGAAAGAAAAAAATGCTGCAGAATAAAATAAACTTCTGCTACCCCAAAATTATGGATGTTTTAAGTTAATTGGCTGATTTGTAATAACTTGTTCATAAATTCAGGATAAAAAATAAAAGGAGTTTTAAAAGTATAAAGAAGTGAGGGAAGATGCAAAATGGAACCAAAGTAGACACTTCATTCTGGCTTTGAACCACAACTTCTGTGCTCTTTCTGTGCATACAAGTGAAATGAGTGCAGCCTTATGCACAGCATGAAATGAAGCAGCATGTGCACCCTGTTTTCACCTTGTGCAAATGTGACATTTCCATGTATCTCAACTGCGTTGTGCACATGGAGAGGAAACTGGAGTGCCTCTACCTGGGCTCCAGACAACACCAGTCTGTGGTGCCACCTTTTAGCAGATGTCTGTCATTTCTGTACTCATCACAGCTCAATCATACACCTGTCACATGGTAGTAAATAGTGTAGGGTTACCCACATGCTTCATGTAAGTTACACAAGTATGTGAACAGGTGCACAAGAAACCCAAGTGAGTGATCCAGTCCCAGAATGATGAAGCCAAAACCATATCACAGCCTGCTTCAGCGTCTGCCAGATTTTGTGATACACTCTTCTCTGCCTGGAGGGAAAGATAGCCAGATTTGTACTACTGAAATACCAGTAGTCCCAATATGTTACCCATGTTAGCTCAGAGTGAGTGAAAAACAAAAGGATTCTGCATTTGTGATCTATTACTTAGTGACTTGTATATTTCAGAAATGTTAATTTACACTTTTTTTTTAAGTCTCTTGTTATCTGGACTTATCTATCATTATCCCTGTGGAAAACCCTCTTTAAATTAAAGTCATATGACAATATAAAGCATACTTCTAAAAACTTCAGGTGTATTACTACTAAGATTTACTAAAAATTGTTTAAAATACAGTTTACTTATTTGTTTTAATTTAATGTAATCAAGTATTAGATACAGTAATTTTGGACTAGTGCCCTAATTTACACTTTGATGTAGGTATGGAAATCTCAGAAAACCAGAAGAAACAAGCCATGCAGAATGCCCGTAAGTCAAGGCAAGGAAAAATTAAAGGTGGGTGTTCAGAATTGCATTACCTTCTTACTATGTTCCTGTGATCTTGTTGTTTGGAAATAGCACAGTCTGGCTGGGGCTGAGTTCTTCAGTCTTTTAAAAACATTTTTTGTGGTTTACATGGAGCCAAATAATTGCCATCAACCTGTATTTTAATATTGAATTCCAGTGTGTCTGTAAACTGACTATTAAATCAGCTCCCTGAGCTACTTCAAACAGACAAGTCAGTATTCTGTATATTAGAGAAGAAACTCAAGAGATCAGGCAAGCTGCTTATTTTTAATGTTGTGAGGAATTGCATGCAGAGGTTAAGTTAGAAATGAGTATTAAAAAGATTCCTTTCTTTGTTTTTACTCAAAGAGCTCGTACTTCTTTACCAATTCTGTGCCTTCTTTAAAATGTCCTGAAGTTCTTTTTGCAATCTACATTGTTACATTTTTTACCATAACAGTCAAAATGGCTTCGTCTGGCATCCCTCTAGAAGGAAGGATGGACTAGAAGGTTGTTTATCAGGAAATGGCTTTTTTATTCATTTCATCTTTCAGAAAATAATCACAACAGAAACAAATCAAAACAGATTTTTTCCTTTTCCACCTTAAACTCGGGCAAATCTCTAGTGTGTTGAGAGAAAAGTGGAACAAGATTTAAGTCTGAGTTTAGAAGTGAAGGAGTTGATGTTAGGTTGTCTTCTGTTCCCTGGGATTAATATTCTTAAAGCATTTTCTCTTCATCAGTCACTAGATACCCATAGAACCTGTCTGAATTTTCAGGGGAGTGGCTAAAGTTTGTGATTAGGAGATTCTGTTCAGAATGCACAATGCTCAAAGTCATTAAGAACATTAACCCAGAAAAATATATTTCAAATGGAAGAAACAACATTTTTGTAGGTAGCAGTATTTTACCCGACCTTACTCTGAGAGTGGACTGAAGTACTAGGATCTGCTATTTGAAGTAATTCCTTTGAAATACCAGGTTCTGCTTGTGCAAATTATATAGTCCAGCTATGTGAAACTGCTGCTTGTTTTTGGTAATTCTGTAATATTATCTTTACTGGTACTGTTGTCTTCTTAAGATAAATCAGTGCAGCAATTAAAAAGTCAAACATTAGAAAAGGTGACCTTTATTAGTTCTGCCATTCAAGATCATGGCAAAATTCATCGTGTCCCCTGGCCCTGTGCTTAAATTCCCCTGGCTGACTCAGATGCTTTCTCCAACTGTTCCTCTGCAGGTGTGAGCTATAATGGGTGTCCCATGCCTCCTCCACACCAAACCCTGCATCCCCTCCACCAGCGACACATCACTGTGCCTACCAGCGTCCCACAGCAGCAGGTCTTTGCCCTGGCAGAACCCAAGCGGAAGCCATCCCTCTTCTGGCATACCTTCAACAAACTCACTCCCTTTAAAAAGTGAGAGGCTGAGGACCTGGAAGGACATCAGTAGAGAGGGAGACTTACTCCAGAGGAGGACCTTGGAGACACAGTCAAGCTTACTTGAGCTCGGCGGATCTCCCATTTCGGAGGCAGAACCTTGGGTTCCCTTGAGCCAGGAATGCAGCTTTTGTCTTGGATAAGAATGAAGTTTGTCAAGGCTGCTTTGAAGTCCATGTTGCCAAGTGTCAGCATTGCTGATGAAGAGCAGTCTCCTGACAAAGACAACTTGCTGTTACTCAGAAACAGCAGTATTTGATCTCTGTTTCTTAGTTATGTTGAAGTAGTGATGGCATCATGCAGGTCATTTAATTTTTCTTAACCTTATATTGATGGCCAAATTTTGGATAGGGAGGAATTTTTCCTTAGGGATGTATCAGCAAGGAGACTTAGGAGAATTTTCTCCTTCCTTCTGCAGCACTGAGTACAGATCACCCATTAAAATCAGGTGGAGATATCCCATGTAGTTAACCAGCTATTGCAGAATTTAGTGGACCCTAATCCTTCCTGTCTTTTTTCTAATACATTGCCAAATGGCAGGAGAATGTCCCGCAAGGCCTTACCATATTCCAGATTGGAACAGGGAAATTTTATTCTGTCCTATAGAAACATGAACAGAGTGTGAAATGGACTGTAAAGATACGTGCATTTATTGCACACAAGTGGAAACAAGAGGAGCCCAGGGCATCTCGGATTGATTAATTTCAGTCAGAGCAATATACTGCATGCATGCATGCTCTTCAGTGTAGAGCTTTTATATTGCTTTTCACGCATTTCTTCACCTGGGAGGCTCTTCTTTGTATTTTCAATATGCTTATTTCTCTATGTAAAAAATACTTTTTTATTTTCTCATGGAGATAATGTGAATGTACAAAATCAGAGTTGAGACAGTACGTGGTGACTGCTGGCTATGTTACATAGGTCTCATGCTCCTTATTCATATAGTTGGACTTAGAAAATGAATAAATAATAATGTAAATATATTGAAGCAGTATGGATCCATGCTTCTTGTCAATTGACAATGGGTTTTGACCAATAACATCTTCAATAAGAAAGAGAAATCCTTACTGGAAGGGACAAAAAAATTATGTGGACCAGAGATGGATTTTTGTCTTGGTGTCATCAGTCCCCATTGGAAGGGGAAGAACCTGATTTGATTAAGGTCAGCTCTGGCCAGCATATGCAATCCGTGATTTGCATTGCTTCAATTCATCTACGGCATGAAGTTGATCTGGGAGGATAACTTCTAAAAAGCCACCAGGAAGAAAGAGGATCCAGATATTTGTAGCACTGATAATTTCTTCTTGCTTGCTCTCATCAAGGATGACAAAACTGCTGGGAATATGGAAGGAAATAAAGACTCGATGTTTCAGAACTGATTTGCTATGAATGTCTTTACAATACTTTATCCTATGCTGCTGATTAGGGGCATTACTTGATGATTAGGATAGATCCAAGGGTATTCTTTGACAATGGGCACAATCAGCTTTGTCATGGATCTGTAATATATGAAAAACAGACAAGGGGCTAGATGCCAGGCATTTTAACAACAATGTAAAAAAGCCTTATTTTAAAGATGTATTTGTTCCTACTACTATTGTTACCTCCATATTTTCATTTATCATCAGTGTTGTGAAGCCCACTAGTAACTAGGTTTTGCGATTTCATAACTTTGTGGCCACTTCTGCAAAGCCCAGGTTTGTGGGTTTGATTTTAAATTACATCTTTTGACAACTGTACATTTCAAATGCCTTGTGTATGTAGCTCAGCAATAATGCAAAGTCTGGTATGCTCAGCCAAATTGTGCCCTGCATAGTGAACTTCATTGCTTGTGCTTTCCCATAGCAATGGGACATGACCTAAACTAGTTAAGAACTGGAAGTGTGCACTGACATTTGTAATGATCCAGCTGAAAGAAAATGCATGGGGAAGTCAGTGAGAAAAGCTGCTTGTATATTTTTCGTGATGTTTAAGCCAGCCATTACTGTTCAGATTTTTTAAAATAGATAACTCTAAATGCTCAATTTAAACACAAGGAGCAGACTTCCAAATGCAGGCATGAATGCACAACCTTCCCCTCAAATGAGTAAGCCTTTTGCATTTCTTACATACCCATTTTTGTGGGTACTTGCCACTTTCAGGCCTGCAAACCAATGAGATGCATGTATGGTGCGAGTGAAGATGATGTTTTCATAATCGCATTTTGAAAGATCTGTTCTAAGTGCAAAAAAAGGCTGAAGTTGGATTGCAGTGTCACCCAGAAACTTTGCCAGCTGGACCTGAAGACATTATGAGATCCACACTTACATATGTGTCTTTGCTTTTCCTTCCAGTGCTTGGTTCTGTGGGCTGCTGGAAAAAAGGGGTTTGGGGATCTTTCTTCTGATATGTCAGTGCCCGTGAAGGCTCTTCCCGTGTATTAGTGCTGGTGCCTTAGCCCTAAATATGAACAGAAATGTTTGCGTATGGTTTTGGATGCAGCAGGTTTTTTCCCAAGAAGTGAATTCCAGAGAGATAAAAAGAAAATATTTCATGGTTCAGATTACTCAGGACAGTTTTGCATACAGTACCCTTCATATAGACATGGTTGTTTCGTAATACTCTCTGTCTTTCTTTGCAATATGACCTTGCAACAGATCTAAGATCAAATATTGTACAACAGACTAAATTTCTACTGTCATAGTCTTCTAAACAAATTATAGTGAAATGAAAACACACAATTATATTATTCAAAAATTAAGACAAATATTTACTTGGGAGTTAGCCTCACTTCAGAGTCTATGGGAAGGAGTTGCAACAAAATTGTAAAAGTTTGAATTCTCACAACTCTTGCCCTGATTCTCCTTCTGGTGATAAAACTTATATATATCATCAGAAGGTTGTGGTGGCAACATCTGTTCTTTTCCACTTGCGCGCTTTAAGTTACTATAAAAAATTCTACGGCAACTACTAAGAACGTTTGTGCCTCATTTAGATAAAACCCAGCCAGAGCCTTCCTGATTGCCTGCTGAGCAGATAACCTCAGACTTTTTGCATGAGATGCAGTAAAACATAATTGTCCTCAAATGTGTTCCCACTGAGTTAGGAAAATGCCAAACCATAATTGCATCCAACACAGAGCATTCGATGTATAATATAATAAGATTGTTTTACAAGTGGCTTTTGCCATGCTAAATTTCACATTGAATTTTAGTGGTCAGTGTAAGAACTGAGTTCAAAGACAGACTTCTCAAATGTTCCATGTTTTAGTTGTCTTTTGAAAATAATTATATCACAGTTTTGGAGCCAAAGGTCTTTAGCCATAACTAACACAGTACCTTTCTCTGACTGCCTTTCTGCTTTTTTTTTTTCTAAACATGTGGCATTTGTATGTAGGAAATGCCTTCTGAACGACCTCTAATTTAAAACTCTTTGTTGTAAATACTAGGGATAACTTGCATATATATTTTATTTTGGTAAATGTTTTGTAACTTCATACCTGGTGTACATTGCTTTGTGCATCTCACCCTGTGTGTGTGTGCTGTTACACGTGTTGTAAATGAAGTGTCCTGGCTGCAGAGCAGAGGAATTGGCTGTTGACAGCTGAAGAACAAAGTATAGGGCAGTAGCTTGATGTGCATTTGTTCTGGAGTAACTGCATTGCAAGGTTTATTTACTCTTCCAACGTTGTTCGTCAAATGGATCTATTTTCTGGAAATAAGTACAAACTAACATTCCTATTATTTTTCTCTCATTGTACATGTTTGAATTAAATAATATACAAAGCTGAAGTTCCTCATCTGTGTCTTATAAAACTTTATTGTGCAGTTTTAAAATTGCTGTGGGTTTTTTTGTTGTCTACAGAATGTCCTTTGTGATTCAAAAATCAGCTGTCATATTTCTTTTAGTATTTTAAAGAAAAACTCACACCATCTCCTCTTCTGGTTTCCCAGTAACAGCTTCAGTAGTTCCCAGCACAAGTTCATTTTAACAGCGACTAAGCCTGGTTCTGGTACTGAGGTCTTTATCGTTCCGGCAAATCCCATCCTTGTTGCTTTTTCAGGCTCTGATTACTGTGCTTTGCTTTGTCCTGGCAGAGGGTTCACACTGTACCCCTTGGAATACATGCAAATGCAGCCTCTGTGGTAATAAAGCGCCTGCTAACAGAGGGTGGTGACTTAACTACTGCAGTGCAGGTAAGGAGGATTAAATTTCATTTTCTTTGGAACAGAAGCGAAACAGAAGCAAAGGATTCACCCAAAAGGCATGTTCTGCAAATATGTGTGAACAGGCTTACCTACCTGCTTGATAGAGCAATGGGCAACACAGCTGGGGATTCAACTTCTCTGATTCAGGGAAGTTTTTTTAATCTCATTATTCTGACAGGGCAGAGGGCCAAGATCTGAAAGGAGTGCCTGTGTCCTTTCTGCTCCAGGCTGTGTCAAGAAGTGTCTTTTGCTTTGACAAAGCATCAGCTTTGACAAAATAACAAACTTTACTGAAATCTTTTAATCAGAAATGTTTTGGTGAGTTCAAATGCTGGCACAGTAGTTGGTTTGTTAATTCTTTACCCCTCTTTCCAACATCCAGGCTCTTAGATTTCTTGATTCCCCTCAAAGGTGAGTTTCTCAGGCCTCCCAAGGCGGCGGCTGTTGTGGTAGGATGTGTCCTGAGGGCTCCAACATTAAAGTTAAAGGCACAGTTTGAGCACTTGGTGAGATAGACTGGATGATAGAAAAATACACCCTGAGCAAACACTGCAATCAATAGGCTTTCTAAGGACCCTGTGGTTCCTCTGGCCAGGGTGAGCTCATTTGTGCATTTTATTTCATGCTTGGGTAGTCAGGCTAAATCCTGTAGATTATTCTGTACTATCAGCTTTTCAGTTTCTTGAGAGCTGCTCTATCAGAGGGAGCTTTTAGTTTGCACAGAAATACCACTGCTTGTCTTAGATTTTTTTGGTCGTTTGTTTAGGTTTTTTTCCAAAGGCTGCATAACAATCTGTGCTTGGTTACAGAGACAAGCACTCAGGCCTTTTCATCTTCCAGAATCAAAGGAGAAATTAAAAATTCAGCATTGAAAAACAGCACGCCATGTAGCTTGTAAGGAAAGCACACAAATACTCTTTACACAAATAAAAGTGTTTTGAAATGCTTTACAAAATCTAGTCACTCTATCTAGAGGATAGATAATTGTGAATATATGACAACTATATAAACTGTCAGCACAAAATGGTTTTTGTTAATCTTAAACCTCTGTTTAGTTCACTGCAATTAGAACTTGTCCAGTGCCTGGGGCTGAGAACTTACCTACTGTCACTATTCAGGCTCTGGGCTTAACAAATAGACCTCTGTGTGTGTGTGTTGGGGGGGTGAGGGGTGTGTGTGAGAGATTGAATGACACCTGGACAAATTTTATCTGACTCATTTTAATGTTTTAAGCATTCAGAGTGGGACATCTGCATTTCCAGCCAATCCACTCTGCCAGACAAGCAGAGGTTGGAAGGTGTCCATCCACATCACTGGAGTCATAGCTGTGAAGTTCAGAAGGGCAGATCTGAGAGGGCAGAGGTCAGCAGAGGAAGGAGTACCACTGCTCTTCAAGGGCTGAGTTTTTCTGCAAACATAAGGTGATGTAGGATTTATCAACTGTTTCTTCCAGGGATTTTTTTTTCAGAAAAGCTAAAACTGCTTAAGGGGAAAGAAGGAGCCCCAGGTGCAGCATGGACCCTTCCTGTAAGCACACCTCAGACTTTAGAGATAGTGACTCACTGAAAAAGTGTCCAGAAGCTGGTCTGCTAATAATGTCAAGTATATCTAATTAACCATCCATCTCATGGTGATAGCTGTCATATTCATCTCCCAACAAAGGTAACTAGCACTGCAATCAATCTAAAAACCCGTGCATCTCCTGCCTTTCAGATGCAATGCTTTTTTTAAGAGTGAATGATGCTCCTGTGTAATGATTTTCAAATCATTATTGTATGGTGAGACAAGGCACTAAAAAGCAGCTGAAGGAAACATTTGTCTTTAAGGCTATTTCTACAGCAGTTTCCTTGGTTTGTCTGCTAAAAGTGCATCAAACCAGACTAACTACTGAGTCTGTCAAGGTAGAGGTAACTAATGAATTACATTGTACTTAACAGTGGTGGGCTGTTTTTTAATGACTCAAACTTTTAAGTGAGAGAGGAGGCTGAGGCTAAGCAGTCTTAGAAAATTTCAGGTGGTGCTAAATGGGTAAAGAGAAAAGGATTATTCGTTGCGGCCCTCATTTCTTCTCACAGCAGCAAAGTTAATTTGGCTACAGAAGTTCATTGAAGTGGAGCAGCGAATTGCTTTTCCTCACAGCGCGGTGAACACAATTTCCCAGGTTCAAGCCAGGGCACCTCAACTCTTGCAATATTTTGGTGTCGCCACAGGGTGGTGGTAAAGATCTTAGAGAAAACAAAGTTTCTCAGTGGTGCTGAGGGAACGTTCTTTGATATGTACAGAGCACACGTGTCCCATCTTCGCAGTGTGTTGGCAGTCACTTGAACCAGCAAGGGTGGATTAAGGCCACTTCCTCTTACTTCCTCTTACCACACATTAACTCCTATTACTTCTGGTTTTATCCTTCACTGTTGATGATAAGCTCAGTTGACTTCCATTAGTCCTTAGCAGTAGTTTCAAAAAGACACAGTTAAGAATTGAGTTATGTCTTTTTCAAATTAGTTACCAATAATATATAATTTAGTAGCCCAATAACTGTTGCCTGAACAGCTGGATAGGAGCCTGCTAATTACATGTGAAAAACTTTGTAATTCTATTTATTTACTTTAATTCAACCTTGTTACCTCTTTCCCATAATCTCCTAATAATTATAATGCCACATTCTCAACATTTTTAGTTTTAATTTCTATAGTCTTTGTCCCTAAATCCATTGAAAATTACCTGATTTAGAAATTAACTTCATTACATATTTTAGCAGCACAATAATAGTGTGAGACACACCTTCCATCCCACAAATCAACCAAGCTGTCAGAGGTTAACATTTGTGTGATGCATTTGTACAAAGGAGGGAAATCAAAGCCTTATTAATCCATTTTAACCATTTTCTTTCATGTAACAGTGGTAAAAGCCAAAGTACAGAGCACTTCAGCTTAATATTGGAATAAATAGAAAGATTCCACTTTAAACCTGTGTTTTAATTATTGAACAGCTCTCAAAATTAAATCACTGACCTTTGAGAATTTAGTGACCAAACAAGTGCTTGTCCTCAAGCATTCCTTTACATGAAGCTTTTACGCTGCAAGTACCAAGTGAACGAGGTAAGAACAAAGGTCCCATATATGTGATGATGATATTGATGGCAGCTTGTGGAGTGGAATGCATGTATGGGGGCCACGCTGTCCATTCTTTAGGCAAGAAATGCTTCCTTAGACAACTGGGAATGGGGTTCTCTGTAAGTGGACTGTCAGACTTCTCCATGGGATGCATCATATCCTAACAGGGTCATACAGAGCACTTCTTCCTTTTGCACTCTTCTGGAGTCCTTCGACTAAGGCAGCAAATGTTTATATACCTCAGAAGTAGCAAATGTATTTTCACCTTTCTTTAGTGCCAATCAGCAGCAGCAGCCAAAGTGGGATTTTTCTGGTTGGTGATTAAACATCTCTGAGTAAAGCCATTGGCAAAGACACCAAAAATAACTTTTAATAATAGTTGTAAAATGGGGAACTTTTCTGAGCATAGAATAAAAAGATTAAAGAATATGTCTCAAAGTCTTACTCTATAAATTAGGTTAAGGGTGTAATTATTCTTATTGAGGACATACTGGTGTCTCTCTACATGGTACTTGTGTGCATTGTTTCATAAGAGTGAGAAATGGTGGTGAAGAGATTAAAGAGAAGGCATAATTTTTTAGTTAATGCTAGTTAATATTTCAAAAGGAATACTGATTTTACTCCCCATTTATGAAGGAACCCATTCCAAAGCCAATTGTGTAAAATTTACTCATTCTAACAATCACTTCTACCTGTTTAAGTACTTAACCTATATAGCTGGAACTTCTGTGCATTAGACATTTATGGATATTAATTTCAGGTAAAACACTGCTGTTTGCTTTTTATTCCTCAGTCTAATCTCTTCCCAAGAATTGCTCTTATACTTAATTAAACCAGCTGTGTACAGGATTTAGTCTTAATGTATTTCAGTGAGCCTATATTAAAAGACATTATATAGGAGGGACTCTATAGTGAAAAGATAAATATAAGCTGGACTTTTAGTAGCAAAGTTACATGAATTGGGAGAACCCAGCTAAAGCCTTGTTTTTGCCAAAAAACTCTCTTACTTGATCCCTCACACCTTTGCCCTCATCTCACTCTGGTCCAGCTCTGATCCGTCCTCTGAGGTCACTCAACTTATTAACCCAGTAGGGGACTAAAAAAATAAAAAAGATGATTGCTTTGTGCTGATTGAGGGGGTGGAATTGCCCTAGCTCGCCTCCCATGGCACCATCTCCTGGGAGATGAGAGGTACAACCATGCAGTCACAAGTAGGTTCAGGGAGAAATGTGGATGGAGAACTGTGTAAAGCTAATGTTTTAAATGTAGAATGATGCTATGACTGATATCTCCATTAAATAATTATTTAAAATAGCATTTGGTAGTCTCCAGGACTGTTATTAATGCTATATAGAGATTTATAAATAAAACAAAACAAAACAATAGACATGTTGAAAACCCATGTCCTTATTTTCCTCCCTCTCACCCTGCATTCCTTTCTAAGGTAGACATAGGCAGATGTACTTTTTCTTTTTAAACATTTCAGCCAAAGTCATATAACTTGTCTAAAGAATGAAAAGCTGGATTGTACTGCTGGCTATTGTAGTCAGCACAGCAGAAACACAAAACCAGGACGTCTGCACCCAGGGGTATCCTGGCATCCCTGGCAATCCTGGGCACAATGGTATACCTGGTCGTGATGGACGTGATGGATTAAAAGGAGACAAGGGAGATACAGGTAATACGTTCAGAAAGAATGATTTAATGTATCAAATGCAAGGCCATTCACTCCCAAATTTGTCTGTAGTTACTCTGCATGGATGGGATTAGTCTGCCTAGCCTTCAGAAAACATTTCAGACATTTTTCATTTACTGGTTTGAAGAAGGAAATATAAAGAGAGGCTTAATAATGAAAGCAAAACAGCAAATACTATGAAAATGTCAGGTTCATGGGATAGAAACAAAAGAAAAAAAGGCTTTACCTTCTATGGGAATATTTTCATGTCAATTTGAAAATTTTAAAGCCTGTAAACCTAGTCCTACTCAACTAAGATAGAAGCTATATTTCTGCAAAGATCTTCAAGCCCAGTAAACAAAAAAAGCAACAACTGATACCTTGTTTGGTGTAGTAGGAACTATGCAGTGTTAAGAAGATTTCTCTAAATCATACATTTGTAGGACTTGATTCTGAGTGTGCCTACTTGCTCAAGAGTCAGTAGAGTAAGTTCAGAAATGGAGACTATTGAAAAACAAAGTAGGATTCATGTCTGCTCCAGCAGGCTATAATAGAGATTTGTGTGAGATATCAAAGCCAGAGATAATCTCAGCATCCTAAAGCTAATCACCCCCATAATACCTTAAGCCTTAGGTTAATGATGGCCCTTGCATCCATGCTGGGATATCAAGGCCAGGGTTGCACAAGGTGATGATCTGCAGGCATGTGGACATATGACACTTCGCCACCTTTTAAAATATAGAAAGAAACATAGACTTCTATTAGCATCTTAATAGGCACACACATTTAACTGCTCTCTTTTTCTGTATGCAGAGTTCCAGAAAGATCTGAAAAATAGAAAACCTAAAGCTTTCTTATTTTCATTTATCTTACAAAGGCTCTTCTTTCACTCCAGTGAGTTATCGTGATACCACTGGATTCTCATAAACTCCCCAGCTTTTTTCCTAAATTAATCAGTTATGATGTCTGTACTGACTATTCTTTGTTTGAACAAAGTGGGGGTGACTGTACCAATTCTTTATGGTCTATGGAAATACACCTTTGTAGTTTAATACATGAGAATGAGAATGTTCCTTACCAAGGCAACGAAATTTCAGCAGATGCTGGGATGCACCATTGTGCAGAAAACTGCTACAGAACTGTTCTCCTGTCCATATGCCTAGAGAGCTATTCTTGGAATATGGTTACAACCAAACTGCCAACCTTGTTTTAATTCTGTTGCTGCACTCTGGATGCAAATCCAGTTATTTGATCGTGGACCCCATGGTCATCTGTATTACATCTGTACTACAAAAATAACTTCTATAATTGCTCTCTTTAGAGCAGTGGAAAGTCCCTGTCATGCTAGGTACAGGGATCAAGACTGTGAATGCCTTCCTCAGCTCTACAGGCAATATTATTCCACTGTAATGATCCATTACCATTGGTCAAACTCCTGCATGTCTCTTCTTGAGGTGGGATTCATAGAATCACTGAATCATTACAGCTGGAAAAGACCTCTGAGATGATCAAGCCCAACAACAAACCCAGCACTGCCAGGCCCACTACTAAACCATGTCCTTGTTTCACTGCTAGGCTTCCTGCCCTTGCAATGCTTCTTGCTGAATGTGGCTTCCTCACTCTATTTCCATGGATGGAGGCAACAACAGGACAAGAAGTTTTCACATTGGTGGTCCTCACCAGGATATAGTGACTCTACATATCTCAATAACTCACTTCTTTATGCCAAGGATTCCTTCTGCTCCCAAAAAGCACCATCTTCAAGCAGAGTTGCTGTGCTCTTTGTCAATCTCTCCATAACATAAAAATATCAGCAGTGGCAGACACTCAAAGCCAGGAATAAGAGTATGCTTTACCTTACTGTTTTGCCAGGCTTGAAGAGGAAAGATTAAAGAAGGACTCATCCTGAGTTTTCAGGTAATTGTTTAATGAAAATCTTTTTTTTTAATTTCTTTACTAGGTGAACCAGGAGTTCCTGGCAGTCCAGGAAAAGATGGTGTCAATGGAGAGAAAGGTGAACAAGGTCAGAGAAGAAGCATTTCAATTTAGTATTTGTCTATGAAGTGCTGCCCCTGTATCTGTGAACCCATCACACAATCTTATCTATTTTCAGTTCATTGCTGCTGTTAAATTCTCTCATTTTTAAATTGAGAACAGCAAACTGTACAAACAGCATTATTCCTAACATGAGAAGCCAAAGGCCTTTGAGCAGAATTGATGAGGTTCTTTTACTAATGGATTGAGCATATGTTCTTTATGGTGTCTTTTGTCTATCAATTGCTAAAGTGCCTTTCACATCATGAGATCTTCACCTTCAAAACCTTGTGCAGCAACCAGAGGAGTTTTGAAGACTTTGATCTTCAGACCAAGAGTGGATGAAGGGTAAATGAGGCATGAGGTGCCAAGTAATCAGGACAAAAAGTTTTTAGTTGTGATGCAGTAGCAATCTAGGTAACCCAAGAAAAGTTCCATCACGTAGAAAATACAGAAACACGTGGCAAGCAAGTTCAGAGTGTTGTCAAAAATCCCCCTTCCTTGGATTAAATTGTGAACTATCTCACCTGTAACCAAAAGGCTATAAATAAGTGTCTGGACAGATTTTGATTTTGCATGAGATGATGTGAGCTCTCAGTATTATCATCAGCCCATAGACAATGCTCCTTTCTTTGAGCTTATTCTCACTGCTGTCAGCCAGAGCTCCTGTTTTCTAACAAAATAACAGGCTCTTGAGTTATTATGCTTATCCTGCACTTAAATGTATGAGAAACTATGTGTACAGTGAGCACAGTATGTACAGTGGAGATGCACACCTGCACATGTATTTGCTCATGCTGAAACTCAATTTGTGCCTTCCAATGAAAGATCACAAGAAAGTTGTGAGATTGTGTTGTTTTGTTTTTATTATTATTTGATTTTGGGTTTTTTTGTTTGTTTTTGTTTTTTTTTTTTCCCTTTAGGAACCAATGGGACTGTTGAAGAGAAGGGGAACAAAGGAGATAAAGGAGAAAGAGGACCACCTGGGAAACTGGGACCAAAAGGATTTATAGGATCAGTGGGTTACAAAGGTCAGAAGGGAGAGGTGGGACTGCAAGGACAAAGGGGGCTAAAAGGAGACATTGGGCCCATAGGTCCAAAAGGGACAAAGGGTGAAATTGGCCATCCTGGAAGAGTTGGTTTCCCAGGGCCGATTGGCCCAATTGGTAATCCAGGTCCTAAAGGTAATACTGGAAGTATAGGGCCACAGGGTAATCCAGGAGTTCAGGGGGAAAGAGGCTTGAAAGGAGACAGAGGAGACAAAGGGGACGTAGGTGCTCCAGGAGTCCTGCCAAGGAGTGCTTTCAGTGTTGGCCTTACAGTCACCACCAAGTTTCCTCCTCCGAATCGCCCAATCAAGTTTGACAAGGTGCTGTATAATGGTCTGAATGACTTCAACTCAGCTACTGGCAAGTTCACCTGCAAACACCCCGGTGTTTACTATTTCACCTACCACATCACTGTCTACTCAAGGAACGTGCGAGTAGCTCTTGTTAAGAATGGCATCAAGATGCTACACACAGTGGACAGGTACCAGAGCGGAGAGGACCAGGCCTCAGGAGCCACCATCCTCGAGCTGCAGGAAGGGGACGAGGTGTGGCTGCAGGCCCACCAAGGAGAGGCTTTCAATGGGCTGTTTGCAGATGGTGATGACGATACCACCTTCTCTGGGTTCCTCCTGTTCAGCACCGCTGACCCACTGGAGCCACCACTGTCGGCCGTCACTCCACATTATCCCTGAATGCTGCATGTCTGTGCCCTTCAGCCCTCCCTGAGAAAGCTGTTATCTGCTGGACAATTTAAACTGGATTCGACAGAAGATGGTTGTTTCAGGAACAACCTGTGCCCACGGCGCTTCTGTACAAGAGAGGACAAGTCCTCAGAGTCTACAGCGCTGGGCTTAACACAGTAGCAGTTTGGTGATCTACTGTAGGCATTCACAGGGGTGTGTACCCCAGTTCTGAAGAACAAATTTGAAAGCAAGTGGGATGAAATAAAAGACAAATGTTCTGGAATTATCTCATGTGGGACATTTTGTACAAACAAGAAGCAACAGTTATTTCCAAGCCAGTTTATATCTTCCAATGTGGCATGTGTAGAAGGACTTGAAACTTGGTTAGTTTGCATCCAACCACTTTAAAATAGTTTTTAAACTTAAAATTAGTGAAATTTGATACCTTTACAGGGGCTGCTTGCTCTGCGGCACAAGCAAGTTTAATTGAAGCTGGGTGGGTTTTACAGCTTTTAAATGTGGATTTTTGCTCTCTGTGTAGTCACAGGTCTGAAATTGAGCAAAATGAAGGGACTAGGAGGAAGCGCCATGTAGATTCTCTGGTATGGGCAGATATTCAAGGCCAGTAAAAAAATACAGCATAAAGCTGCTGTACTTCAGAATTAATTGGTGCAAAACAAATTCTCCCCGATGAAATAATATTTAGTCAACACTGAAGCAGCCATGACAGACGATCGATCAAGAGATATTTCCTGTGCCATAAAACATTAATTTGTGGTTTTTCCCCCCCAAGTTTCCTTTTTCTTCCTCCCCCCCCCACTTTTCTTCTAAAACTCAAAAATATTTTAAAAAAAAGTTGGGAATTCTCATTCACTTCTTTTAGAAGAAGAGAATAAAGTAGAGATGCCAGTCGAGATGGGTCAGCATCATGAAATTCAGTGCAAACGCAGTGTTGGAAGCATAAGGCCTGGCTTCCCACCAGCACCTCAGGAATATGTGCATGTTCCCCCAGTAGCTGAACCCCGAGTGGATCACAGAGCCCAAACGGGAAGGGTGTGGTGGGTTAATTCAGGAGGAACAGCTGCACTTCTCAAATAACAGCCAGGGAGATAAAAGGGCACTGAGGCTGAGGAAAGGGCTGTGGGAGTTTTTCAGCAAGATCAATTTTTTCCCTGTAAGCCGCACGCCACAAGTTTGTATCACAGAAAACATCTAGATCGAAAATGCGTTTTATAATGGCCTTAGGTTTAACTGGAGAACGTGTAGGACAGGTATCAGCCAGCAGAGGCACCAGTGCGGCCAGGTCGGGCGCTGAGAGCGCGGGGAAGCGGCGCCCGGCAAGCTGAGGGGCGGTGGGAGCCGGGAGTTCCGCCTCCTGGTGCCGCTCCGCCCCTCGGCGCGGACGCGCGGAGGTCGCGGCCGAGTGGGNCTGCGCCTCAGTGGTGCCCATATGTCCATAAAGTGAGATTACCCCTTCCCTTACCCCTTCC
>VZRX01020592.1:0-69193 GCA_013398075.1 Notiomystis cincta
TCCACAGCAGAGGAAAAAGGGAAATTAAAGAGTCTATCACCCAGGGCAGAAGGGAAGGCTTTCATAGAAGCAGATTAGTAGGAACCTGGTAAGAAAGAGCTTCCTCCCAGTGAGGGTGGCAGAGATGCCCAGGGAGGTTGTGGAGTGTCCCTCTCTGGAGACTTTCCAAACCCACCTGGACACGTTCCTGTGTCACCTGCTCCAGGTAATGCTGCCTTGGCACAGGGTTGGCCTGGATGATCTCCAGAGGACACTTCCAACCCTAACAATCCCATGATTCTGTGATTCTGTGACCTTGAATGAACTAAGGAGTATCACATTCATGTCTCCTCCAGAAGGACTGAGGGCATGGATGAAAAATAGGGTCTGTTGAGCAAAACAGAGGGAGATGTCCTTTCATCTGCTCTCAGTTGTGCCAAGATTGCTCTTCCCAAGGAGCTGGACACATGGCCAGTTTGACAAAGATACATTGCCAAGTATGTGTTGGAGGGATTATGTAGGAAGTTGGGAATGGAAGAGTAAAATTACAGACTATTTAAATCCTAACCTGTTACTAATTCCCCTGTATCTCAGAACACAGAGGTGTCATTTGCAGGTGGTTTGCAGTCAGTTTGACACTGCCCCACCACACAGACCCACTGCTGACTGAGAGCTGCAGGAGCCCCCCCAGTGCAGCTGGGCCATGGCAGCCCTGGGACCAACCCTCCTTCAGCCTGCTGGGACTGCTGAACTCTGCTGCTGGATGCAAGGTTCCCTTCCAAAAGTGACTCATTCTAAAAGTTTGGGGAAATCAAAAATCAGTGCAGCCATTTCTGAGAATCATAGCCATAAAGAAAATACGTCAACTCACACTTTTGAAGATCTGTTCAGTTTCTATTCTCCTGTAGAGAATAGAAGTGTCCTTGGTTCAATACTTCAAATGCAGCTGCATGTAGCTGGGAAGGGGCTGTTACAGCTTATACATATTTCATAAAGACATACAAAGTTCTGAACTTTTGAAAACTTCCTACCCTCCTAAGCATAGTTTTCTTCTACACAACCACTGTTGTCATTTCTTTCCTCTTTTTAAAAAATTTATTCATCTGTGTTTTTTTCTTCTTGCTTGCTGGCATTTATGTGTTCAAATGGAATTTTTAAAACATTTTTCTGCTTCTTTCAAAACACATAATCCAATTTTCTATTGTTTTTACTATAACATTGTAGAAATTGACTTATTCAGACCAAACATAGATTGATCATAATCAGAAAGAGCTGCTGATAACCAGGTAACAGGGTGTTTGGATCTGAAAATATTACTCAACAATGCACAGCTGTATGCCAGATTTCCTTTTTTATTTTTTAATCAGAATTTGCATAGATTTGGGTGAATTAGGTCAATTGAGGGAAGTACTAGATATTCTTCCTATTGTGCTCTCTCTGCATGTTATCAGATACTATTCTTGACTTTGGTTTGACAGGAAACTTCTTTATTCCTCAAAAAATTTGTACTCCATTTTTATACTAAATGCTCAGAAGTTCATTTGAATATGTGCAAGTTTTTAAACAAATAATTGCTATACACATCTGCTATAGGTAATGTCTTTCACTCACTATGAAGAAATTGACACTCCACTATCATCAGTAAAATCACAGAAGATAAAAGTCTGTCTCAAATTGGGTGTCCTGGCAATATTTTGAAACAGTTTTGGTGTGATAATCTGTATTAATGGTATATGCATATATTCTGAAAGCTAAAAGGATTTCTAATTCTCATTTTTCTAGGCACATTTGGCACTCTCATTTTTGTCACAAGAAGTCTGTTATTAAATGCAACATTTCATGTTTGTCTGGTAGTAGAATCTGGATTGCTCCCTTACAACCTCATCCTATGCCCTCATCTCTTAGGATGGTTTCACACAAGTCTCCCTGATTCCAGCAGAAGGAAGGTCAAAGGCCATGGAGTATGATTACAGAAACATTTAGTTATTTCCCAGGTTCTACATGCTGCATAGCAAGTCGAATCCAAAGTTCTACCCAAGCAGAGAAGCACTCCTCTTGTAGGGAGTGCCCTGTGGCTGGAGCTGCAGCAGTGCTGTCTTTGGATGGAGGCTTGCACTCCTGGGTGATGACTTTATTGTATCTGCACAGAGCCAGCATTACAAGTGAAACAATCCCTACCTCTGAGATGATAGTTTTGTTCTCTGCAGGTATGAACTGTTGGGCACATTTCTGTCCCCTGTCACTGGCCTGCAGTGTCAGCCCCAATCCCTGTCACTCTCTGAAGCAGATCTGAGAGCAGGCACCCGGGAGTGTTCACACCTGCTCGTGAGCCTTTGGTGGGTATTTAACCTTACTGTGCAACACCACTCATTAACAACAATAATTGGTGTTTAGCTTTTATCTTCACAGGAGGTATATCCCATACAGTCATTATATGAGTACCTGCTTTTGAACTAAATGATTCATAAGTATTGAAAGTGAATGTAACCAGTGATTTGATTTATTTTTTGTTTAATCCAACTATTTCAGAGCCCTAAAATACAGCCTATAGACCAGGCAACCTTAAAAATGTAATCACCAACATGCTACAGTTTTAGGTTTTGCTCTGGCCTATGCAAAATGCCACATGAAGGTACCCTGTACAAGAACTGCTGCCTTCTGCTGCTGCCCCTCTCACGTGGATGCACAACTGAGTCCAAAACCTTAGAAGAGGCACTTTGGAAATTCAAGGAATTAGTTCTTTCCAATAGCACTTCTTGGCACACATTAGCACTCATGTAACAAGCAACAATTGCATGGCCTTCTTCAGACTACAACTGTATCCAGCTCTGAAAAGATTGTTTTGAGATTTGTTTCTTCTTTTCCAACTGGGCTCAGACTGGTGTGACATTCCATTTTAGCTAGTGATATGCTCAGGATGGGTTACTTGTCTTTCTGGGGTTAGTGAGAAAGCATTCCTGTGTCTGCTAAAAATGCTTGCTTAAAAGAGATGTTAATTAAAGTTTATCTTCTCTGATGGGAGCCATTCAGTTCTATCCCAGACAAAGCAGCAGTATGGACATGCTACAGGTATGTCAGAGGTTTAAGTGCTCTAAAGTTCTGGGAGAAATTCCAGGGCACAAGCCCATATTATCTGTTTAAGATGAGCCCAGAATTTTCTCAGACTTAAAAGCTTCAAGTTCAGACTTGAGGGAGATGCCTGAGCATGCCAAGAGAACAAGGAAGCCACCAGCAGTGCCTGGGCACAGTGCCCACAGGTTTGCTTCCAGATGTCAGTGAGAAAGTCAAATGGGCAGGAGGCAGAGCCTGGTGCACTGTGTCTGCTCCAGAGCCTGCTATTTTCAGAGCTGCACAGACTTAGCTAAAGTGCAGCCCAGGCCCCCAGGCTCCTGCTTTCCTGGGAGAAGGATCTATGATGCTATACCTCAGTAATTCGTCAGAGCTCTGCCTTTTGCAGCAGCAAAATAGTGCTCGAGGCATCTCACATGGCTCTGTGCAAAGAATCCTCCAGCACATGGTTCAGGAATGGGCAACTTACACTGCATGAGCTCTGTGTTAATTTTAATTTGTAATTTCTCATTCAGCTTACTACAAAGCTGGACTACAGATAATGATGACACTTTAAGGTATATTTATTTGGTTTAACCATTTTCCCCATTTCTCACTGTAAAGGAATAGGTTTCCAAATAATTTAGTGGCTGCTAAAATGTTTGTGACATCCGTGTTTTAAGTAAGTATTGCAAATATCTGAGACAGTAGATTCTGTTTCTTTGGGGTGGTTTTTCATGTGTCTTTACAATTCACACATAAGTGAAGGTGGCTCTGTGGTACATAACTGTAACAAGTGCTTTTAAGTACGTTATAAAATCTCACCATGGCAACATTTTTCTGCTCATCGTATTTATAGTGAGAAAAAGAAAACAAGCAAAAATAATATTAACCCTGAAACCTTTCTGAAATTTAGAGGTTGAAGGAGTAACCTAAGTCAAGGGGAGGGAGGCATTGTTGTAGCCTTCTGTAAAAGTCCTTTGAACATATTACTGGGGAAATAGTATTTGAAGGTAGGCTTTTAAACTCAGCTTTATATGAAATTACCAAATACCTAGTTTTTGTCTGGGTCAGTGTGACCAAATATAATTTGATTTTAATAGAAGAAAATTATAAAAAAAGATGGCATATTTGCTTAGCTTTAAAACCTAACCACAGTGGGCATGATGCAGAAACCCAGGTATAGTCATAGGAAGAGGCTCCAGTTTGGAAATTACCCCTCAAACATCTTCCTGTGCTCCTGTCACCCTGTGCTCTGGCGTTATGCAAACCTGGCTCAGCATGGATTGGCACTCTTTCTGCAGGGGCTTTAATGCCTCTAAGGAGTGGCACTGTGTTCTCCATTCCCCTGCTACCTCATTTCTGCAGTTTTTTTGAAGGCTTGGAATTGTCTCAGTGAACTGGGAGGAATAATTGTAAGAGTGTGTCAGGTTGTCTGCAGTGGAGAACAGCACTTTAAGTGCTCCTCTTGGTAACATCTAGTGGGTTACAGTTGAAGAGATCTTCCAGATAACATGATTCAGAATAACATCAATTATCTCTGTTCTTTAATTTCTCCATCCCTTTCCCTGTGGTCTCCACAGCCCCATGTTGTAGGAACACTTTATCCAAGCAGTGTGAAAGAGAAGGCGCGTAGGCTTGGTGAAAGGCTCGGATAAAGCTAAATGCAACTGCACTGTCTCAGGCCATCATTCCTCAGGTAAAAAGTGAAAATAGACAGATTGTCAGGGAGTTTGTCACCTACAAATTCCTTGCAACTGTGGATAAATCTGTGCATGGTCTGAACATCTGAACAAACCATACCACTTCAACACTTGGGTACAGATATAGGGTCTAGAGTTTAACCACCTACTTCAGGAATTATTGGATTTATATCTTATCTCAGTCTAGTTCATTCCCATTCATCTAACTTTTTTAGAACAAGTTCTTTGTTTATATTCAATAAAAATAGGGAAGGAAACTAAGGGAAATATAAAGAGATTCTGAATTAAACCCAAAAAATCCAACTATTTTTAATCCTTCATGAATTTTTCATTACTACTTCCCACAAAACACCTCCTGCCTTCTCCAAATGTTCTAAAAAGTACTGCCATTCTTGGTAGATAAAAGCAGTATAAAATTATTAAGCAAAATTCCTTCTTTGTTTCTTTTTCAAACAACTGTTATGTAGTGACTTTCCATCCAGTGTCTTCTGCAGTGGAAATAGGTTCTTTAACCATGGAGAGAGTAAAAGAGTCAGTGCTGCTTACAAATCTGTACATGAACTTGAGCACAGACAAACTCCAAGGGCCCCTTTGCTTGTTTCCATGAGAATTACAGCATAGAAAGTTCACTCTCAATCACTTCTTTCTGTTACTGTTTATAGAGGAAAAGTGGCCCTAGTACCAAGGCAAGTGGGAGATACTCATTTGTGACACTGTGCCCATTTTTCCCAGCCCTGGCACCTTGAGTAAATTGGAGCAGGGAAGAGTGTGGAGGGGAGGCAGCAAGACTGGGCTGAAATGGTACTATACTGGATGTCTCAGGCTGAGAGAAAAAGCCAGCCTAAAATATAGCAGAGATTCAATTTATTAAATTCGTGTTGTTTAGAAATGGTTGAAAAACTTGTCGAAGTTTGGCTTCTTTTCTTCCAAAGATGTTTTCCCATGTAAAATTGGGTGCTCTCAGACCTTACCGTGCTTTGGTTTTCTAGAGGTAAAATTTCACCAGCTCCCCAGAAGACTTTTCAGAATAGAACAAACACTAAACTTCTGAGACCATCTTTTAATTCTGCATTGTTAGTATTGTTATATTGAACCTAGCACGACTGTGGACTATTTCAATCTAGTAAGTTTGGATAATACACACTGTGGCATATACCTTGGAGCAGGTTTTTTTTCTGCTTGTAGAGACATGTAAATCTTATTTTCTGAGGCTGCCTAAGGCAGGAAGGGAATGGCTCAGGCAAGTGCTTGTAGGCTGAGCCCTGTGCTGGAGGTGGCCAGTGTGAGAGCTGACATGGCACACAGGAATCCCAGCACACAGGCTCCTGGATTGCACTGGCCACTTTGTCACATACTCTCTGGCTGCTGTGCTGCATCCAAACCTTTCTCCTGCTTCAGGTTTAAAGGCACAAGATGCAGCCAGTGGTGACCCAGGCATCTGTGGCCATCATGTAGGCCCTGGCAAAAGAAAGAGGCAGCCTGCACTGGCTGCAAGCATGAGGCAGGGACCTCAGGGTTTATTTTGGAAATAATGAGTAACGCTTATCAAATCAGTTGCTGTGGGGGTGTAGCAACCTTGATCAGAGATCAAAACAGACTGTATTGAGCAGACATGGCCTTCCTCAAGGAACATCAAGTGTAAAGTGACACCCATCTCTAACACTTGCTGTTTGCTTTGCTCCTAGTTCAGGGCCTTGCTACACCTGAAATTAAATCCTTGCCGAGCATAGGTTGCCCTTGACTACTGAACCCCGGAACCTCGAGCTGCCTAATGCCATGGCTTGGAAAACAGTGACTATAAAAAATGTTTTTGTTCTGAGTATCTTCTAGGCCATAGAAAAAGTGCACATTTGCCAATGGGATGCTCAGAGTATTCAGCAAAGCTTAATTGTTTGCTTAAGCAGCCTTTGGAGCCCTGAGAGCCAACAGAGCTATAAATTGGCAGGGCTGGCCAATGCGGTTGAACAGCAAAAAGACTTTCAAAGAGACAGTTTTGCTCCCAAGTGCTTATTGTCAGCTCTTTGAGTTAAACAGATTTTAACAACCCAAACAAAAACTCCACAGGGGAGCTTTTTACAAACAGAAAACAAAGGATCCCTGCTCCAGCTACATCAAAGCTTCCCGGCCGCTCTAACCTCTGGTGGCAGATTGTTTCATCCACGGCCCCTAACTCAATGCTAATGTCAGTTTTCCCGCCCACCAATGAACCACTTTTTGGAGTTTCCTGATCTAGCTTTCAGCTGACTTCAGACAAGAAACAGGATTGCTGCAGGCAAAGCTACAACATCCCCATTACCATGCCGTGGTTACCCCCATGAAAGGTGTCTCAGAACACTGTGCTGTCATCAAGTTTGAAAGCCTTATGTGCCTCTGGATTTGTTGAAGCCCTCTCATTCAGGAGATTTCCCTTCCTGTGCCAGCTGAGAGAACTGAGAGGCACATTTGGGCTGGTGAATCTGAAGATAAGATAATAAAAATTATTTTATTCTTCTTTTTCAATTCCATTTTTGTCTCCCAGCCCAATGTAAATGTAAGCTAGTAATAAGAGATCTTAATTGATATAAAGTTCATGGTAGTGAAATTCCAACACATTTACGAGAGAGCATCATTACTTTGCATTTGGAGTGGTGTTTTAATGCGTTTTTTTTCAGAATATAACAAAATTTAATGCTGCAGTTAAAAAGAGGATGTTCTCATAGCTCTGGATAATTAATGGCAGAATAGGATGCAGCCTACGCTGAATATGAGGCAGAACCATCTCATGGCTACTCCACTTTGACACGACATAAAGAAGTACATGTTGCAGTGGTAAATCCACACCTAATGGGAAAAAAAAAGCACTGGTTGCTAGAAAAACAAGCAAGTAATATTTGTGCAGGGTGCAGAAATGCAATATGTGGTTGTACATGAAATGTTGAGATTTAACCAACTCAAAGTTATTAATCATCAAAACCCACAACATTACAGACCATCCAAAAGCTGTGCACTTTTAGCCAAAAGAAATTAATGAAAACTGAATAATTAATTTCTCAAATCTTTGTTACACTCTATAAATTGGAGAGGGAGCGCTGAAAAGGAGAAAATTGCAAGACAGATCCCAACACAATATAACAATCTCAGATTCACTGGAGTCATCCTGATGCCTATATTATCACTTCAGCTTCCCTGCTCACTTTAATTACCCAAGCAGTCCCATCAGGATGACATCTACTTCCAAGCACATTGTGTTGCCTCCTCCTACTCTGCAGATCCTCTCCTTGCTGCTGGAGTGCCGTGTTCAACTCAGCACAGCACAGACTTGCAGCTCTGCTTGGATCCAGCTTTGACAGCAAATACAAAGTGACAAAAAGCTGGAATGAGGAGTGCTATGGTGTTCCAGTCCTGCACTGTGCTGGGAGTACATGGCAATAGTCTGTAATACTTCACTCTTATTAACAAAATCTTTAAAGCCCAGATTATTTTGAATATGTCCATTCTTGGATTCCTAACTCAAAATCCTCTGAAAAGCCATGAATTTTAGAAATTTGTGGGGAAAAAAGAGGGGTTCAAAGTGCTTTCAGGTGATGGACACTTGAATTTTAATCTCAGATCAATATTATCTCTTCCCCTGCCTCAGAGTCTGTGCTTCTGTCCTCAAGAACAGACAGTAGGGGCACTAGGAAGAACTAGGGCTACGTCACTGTTCTTGAGATCAGTGTTTGTTTCCCCCTGGCAGTAGGACTCCTCTCTTTGCTGGAGTCTTCCTGTGGTTATTACAATTCTTCCAGGCCAGCAAGTGTCTTTAGATTATAACAGACTGATAGAAAGAGGTAAAGAGAAAGAAATATTCATCCTGTAACATCCCTAATCAGTGGAATAAATGGATCAGCTGAGCGGAAGGAAAGATAAGTTAGGAAGATGCTTGTAGGTAAATAATGCAATGGGATTTGAAAGTGAAGAGGATCAATCTGAATTGAGTGAAGGACTGGAAAAAGGAATATGGAACACCTCTTTTGGGGTATCAACATTAGATTAAATAACTGGGTCACTGACTAAGCCCTGGCCTGAGGTTAGGTGAGGGAACAAGATGTGGAAAATTACTGGACATTACATGAGAAAGTGGTGAACATGATTGATAAGAATGTGAGAAAATGACTCAAGTTACAGATAGCACCGTGCAGGAGGGCTGGGTTTCACAGGTGGTGAAGGGGGACTTCTGTGAGAAATGGAACAGAAGGCCCAACTTCACAGATAATCAGGGAGCTGTTCTGCAGACCTTTGAGGGAGTCACATCTTGCAAGGCACCAAGGTAACTGCAGCACTAAGACCCCAAAGACCCAGATAATGGGACCAGAAATGACAAATTTGGGATGGATGAATCAAAACTGGGAGCAATGGGGAAAGAAGTAATTAGGTTGGTGTTGTGGAGGAGACCAGGGCAGAGGAAGTGGGTGGTAAAAAGACTGGAAAATGGAAAAGGGATATTAAGTTACAAATCACAGGATTGGCACCATTTGAGACGGCCCTGCACTTTAGCACTGGATCAAGACCACAAACCAAACCTTCCCTCTGATCATCTCACACATGCAAATCCTGCTTCTGCACCCCTGGGGGTGAGGCAAGCAGTGTGCCCTCCTGGGCTGCCATGGGGCCACCCCCACAGCCTGTGCCAGTGCCAGTCCATGTTCTCCAGCACCCACAGCTGCCCAGCACACCCAGACACACAGCACTGACCAAACTGGAAAGTAACTCTGCAAAATCATCACTGACTCCAACAAAATTCACTAAAACATGCTGACAGTAACAAAATGTTTTTGCAAAGGAGGGTTGGTTTTTTTCCAATACATGAAATGTGTGAACATTTAGAATTCTTTCCCAAAGCCAGGACTGTGCCCTTGCTGCCCACAAGATATGTAGTTTTTGTCACGAATAAAACCAGTGGTAACCATTCATTAAAAATTCTTAAAAGCCCCCACAAATGAAAATTGTTTCACACAACTGTTGAAAGGGACCTATGTGGCTTATAAAAACCAATCAATTTTTCCACTAAATTCACTGTTCTCTGGTTCTCTTACTTGTATGGCCTTTTCAGACAATATTTTGCTACTGTTAGTAAACCAGACAGCTATGAAGACCTCATCCCTTTCTTTGGTCTTCTCATCTCTGCACCTCTCAGTAATTCGTAAGGCAAATGAATGATTGTGTAATCTTGAATAGTGGTACAGGCTTAAAAATATCATCTAGGATCATCCTGCTTTTCATTGTGTCTGTGTAGGCTGCAGAATTCTGCCTCTGACATTGTATGTAAAAGATTTATTTCTGTCATCAACTGAAGCACACCATATATACAGATTCCTCTTGAAACCTCCATGGTTGGTTAGATTTTTAACAATATTTCAGACTATGAAGTGCCTGACACATCAATCAGATACTTATTGCCTTTAATGAAAAATTATTTTTCATGCTGTCGTGTTAAACTTGAAGGTTCAGATTCCAGCTGCCTCTGAGTACCACTTTTTCCCTCATAAAGAATCTGGTGAAATTAAATATTCGCTTCTCAGGAGGGGGCAGAGACGAGCGAACACAAGTGCAAACATTCATTTTTTCTGCTACATCGAGCCCTCTTTAATTATGTGAAAATTGACAGTTGTCATAATTCCAAATAATAGTTTTCAGTGTGTAAATGACAGAAAAGTGTAAACTTCCCGTGGTGGCGATTGCAGGGTCTCAGGGGAAGGGTGCAGTCAGTCGTGCACAGGCACAAGGGGCTCACAGAGCCCCCAGCCAGGGCTCTGCCAGCGGGGCAGGGGGCAGAGCTGGGGGGCACTGGGAACATGGCCAGGCTGCCTGAGGAGCTGTGCTATGTATGTTTCTGATGTCCCAAAATTTAACAGAAGCCATGGAACTTGGATCCTGCTCCCATGCCCAGCATTCCCCACCCCCCCACACTGCATTTGGTAGTGATAGCCTGGCTTTCTGTAGGCTCATTTCTAAAATCTTGCCCTTACCATTACCAGGCACTGAGCACAGATTTTCAGAGGAATTTTAAATGTTACAGAATCTTCCTATGGGTTATCTGACTGTGCCTTCTTGCTGCTCTTTTAGTAAAGAATGAGTTGCTTTGACTTTGGTGAGTAGAATTTAGGTCTGGTTCAGGGTTTCACTGCATACAGTTCATGTTCCTGAGAGCTTTGCTTTAAGGTGCTGTCCCAGTGTCGTCCTCTCTGCTGGAGCAGGAGATGAGGAAAAAGATGTGTCAGCTTTAAGAGACCTGTAAACCTTCACGTGCCACTGTTGTTGAAAAAATACCTTTTACTAGGTAGTAGAATGTTTGATGAAGTGCTTTGCAGATGGAAAAGAGGAAATACCAGTGTTGCTATGAAAAGTATTTGAAAGACTTTCACCACACTTTTTCGGAAATTCATGTCAAAATCTTCAGTTCTAAACAGGGGCCATGCAGAGAGGGCATTCCCAGAACAGGCACACAGTCTGGACTGTGAGAGTTTAACAGTTTAAGCTCCACAAAGGAGAGCTGGGAGCTGGTATGAGGACTCTAAAATATACCTCAAAGTAAATACCACCGAGGAAGAAGGGACAGCACTCAACCAGTTGTGGCAAGAGACAGATTGGAGGCAGTTTTCTGGTTAGCAGAGCAGGCTGGTTCTGGAACGAGCTCACAGCAGTGTCAGACACGTTTCAATGGACTTGAGAAGTGCCAAAGGTCCAGCAGCATGTGGGCACTTCCTCATCCCAGTTGTTTCAGCCTCAGCTTTCTGTAGAAACATGCTGACTCCATGGTTTCAGCTGGGTTTTAACCACAGCAAAATTTCAAATATCTTGTATTCTCAGTTGTGAAGTTCATTAATTTTAAATCTCTTTGAAGTGAATAGAAGCAAAAATTCTTTGCTGTCTGAATGGCAAGTACTGGATCAGAAGGGCATGTTCCACCTTTTAGAAAGAAGATAACTTTGTGTGGTTGGAACTTCAAAAGTTGGCACTAGAAAATCTGATTTTTGGAAAGATAACAGGAGAGAGTGTTCACATTTTAATTTTCTAGTTTAGGCTTATAGCCAAGCTCTTAACTTGTGAAAATAAAGGAACATAACAAAATATGTGACAAAAGGTGCAGTGGTTTCACAACCATAATTTTATAGAAAGCCTGTTCAATAATGTTAATGAAAATATGAATTTTTCCTTGCAATATAGATGTTTTCCATCATGTTTTTTGTCAGTAATCAAGATATGCACATAGTGAAAGCTCTGAGTGAAATGTGTGATTAGAGACCATTTAAGAGATATATTTCACTTCAGAGAAAAACAGAGATTATTAACTATATACTGAGTTCAGTATTGTGTCTAAGAAATGTGTTATTCCTAATGAGACCATTTCTTATTCTACTAGAGACACTCTTGTAGTTTCATTAGTGAAAAACCTTATGAGTGTTAATTACAAGAGCATACTAATGAAAATATGAGTCACAAATTAAAGAAAAACTGAAGGGCTGTGACATACAACAAACCCTTCTGATGTCAGCACCTGTTCTGCTGAGGTATTGAATACACTGCCATAGCTGTGTGTAGAAATGCTTCAAAGTTTGCAAAATCATCATTTAAAAATTGGGAAATGCCAAAATTTAAGATTATCTGCATAGCTGTATTTGTATTCCTTATGCATACACTTTTCATAATATCTCAGCACTTTTTCCATAGGACCCTGGCCTTTTTTATTGCCAGGGGTGAAGAGTTCTCACACAAAGCTCCTCAGCACCTTCTGACACACTTTCTATGCTGTGTGTGGCACCAGTCTTGTTTGTTTCTCACTGTTCAAACCGTCTCAGAAGAGCAATAGTTCCTGCATAGACTTTTCTGTCTCATTTATCACTGCTGCCTCTGAGGGCTTCACAACGACTAATTAATTTAACTTCACAAAGTCTTGTGAGATAAGGGATGGCATTTAATTGAGGCACAGAGAGATGAAGGTCAAAAGTATCCTCTAACTTGGAGGTGTGCTGCTGAGATGCTCTGAACATGGTGTTTAAAACAATAAATCTTTTAATGTTCAAATTACAAATTATTCATCTCAGTTGCAATAAATAGTGCTAAGCATTTCTGTCAATCAGAACCTAAGTTCAGGACAGACACCTAGAAAATAAATGAATGACAATGAAAAATTTGGTTAAACTGCTTCACTTAATGAGAGGAGGACAGGAAACCTTGACAGATGCAGAGCTATAATGTGATTTTCTGAGGCAGCATTTAACATTAAGGATCTGTTTTCTTTTCCAGCAACTCCACTGCCACATTTTCAAAGATCACCACCTCCAAATTCAAGAATGGTCCAAATTGAAGAATTCAAGAATGTTCCATTTCTGTGAGCAGAAAATCAAGCAAAGGCAGCAGGAGGCCTACATCAATGGGCAAGGAGCTCCTGATAAACACAGCCATAAAGGAGAGGCGTGCAAGAAATGGAAGCAGAGACAGCTGACCCAAAGAGATTCTGTCCAAGCTTGCAGGGCTGGGGTTAGGAAAGCCAAAGCTCAGCTAGAGCTCAATCTGATGAGCTCCACGAAGTGTAACCAGAAAGGCTGCTGCAAGTACATTAGCAGGGAACAGGAGAAAACCTAATCCCAGCACTGATCGGGGCTGGGGCCCTGGTGACAAAGGGCCTGGAAAAGCCTGTTGTGCTCAGTAGTATTCTTTGCCTCTTTACTGCTGAGACCTTCCCTGAGGAATCCCACGTTTCTGAGACCACTGGGAAAGTCTGGAGCAAGACACCACTGGTGGAAGAAGGCCAGGTTAGGGGGCATTGGAACAATCAGGATGTGCACAGGAGTGGGACAGGACAGGCTGTGCTGAGAGAGCACAGAGGGCACTGCAGGGCACTGCCTGCGAGCCTGGAAACACCGTGAGGGGCAGGAGAGCTTCCAGCCACTGGGACCTTTCTCTCTTCCAGAAGGACAATCCAGGGAATCACAGGTAAGGCTCACTGCAGTCCATGGAAAGATATTGCATCAAGTCCCCCTAGAAACCACTTCCAAGGCTTGCCCTATCCCTCCAAAACCTTTCTGCCTTGAGTTCTGCCTCCTTATCCAGTTCTATTCTCTTCCTGTCAGCTCACTTTCCAGGACTCCAGTTTAAAGTCATTCACTTTAACACAGACCTCTCTGGTCAGTATAATGCCTTCTTCCATACTCCTCTGAGCTGCCTTTCCCCTTCCCAGTAACTGTCTCCCAAATTAGTTTCCTTCCCTTGAGTTCCCACTTTTCCCCATCCCCACAGGCACTTTGCCTTTCTCCCACCTTTTTGCTGAGCTAGACTCTGTCTAAAGCCTTCTCTAGCTAAAAATAAGTCTCCTGAAGTAGAGTAGGGAAAACAAAACTCACGTGGTTGAAGTTTCTCAGTGTTTGCAGTTGAGAACACACTCACAAAGCAGAATTAAACAACCCTAACAAGAGACAAACCCACTAACATGCCAATAGCATCTCTTCCAAAATGTCCAGGGGTCCTAAACCTTGTCCCAAGCAGCTGATGCCCACCAGAGCAGAAGACAGCACATATACTGACCATCCATTAAAGCATCTGATTTCAAATGCAGAAATTGTACCAGACAATACATGAAAATAGTTAAAGAATATTTTAAGTATTCAAAGGCTCTAATTATAATAACTATCATTAAGCTTCTCTAATTCTAATGTCCAAGATATCGACAACCAAAATGTATGAATGAATATTGCTCAAGAATTAACAACATAATTCTGCCTGCAGAAACACACAAATCCCACTGATATCAGTGCATAGTTCCTAGAGTCCATTATTTGGGGCTCAGGTCTGCAACCATAAAGTTGCATTTGTGTGAGGAAAATTACCTCCCAACCTAAAGTGTATAAATTGCTCTATTAAAACTTTTATAAAGTGTTTGTGAGAGCAATAAATGAGTTCAAGAACAGTCAGAAAGCCACAATAATTTTTTTTAAGAAGACAGTAAATTTATAGTAGAAATTATTTCCATGGTACTGTTTACACATATACACATATATTATGTAAATAATAAATGTTGTGTTGGGGCAAAAAGATTTTTAGGATGTTGTTCAATGGCTGAGAAGGATGAAGTCAACTGAAATGTATTTTGAACCAGAGGATAAATCTTGTTTAAAGGCTTTCTAAAGCAACCTTATAAATTTAGACCAAAAGCCTGGATTTATTTTATGTACTCTAGACTTCACTTTGGCTACTGATCACAAGGAAACTGGTGTAAATCCGTAATGTCTCCTTTGAAACCAGCTAAGGTTTTCCGAGTCCATGCTCCTAAATCCAAGAGAAGAATTTAACCCAAGGGCCCAAAGGCAGCTTTATTGAGCAGGAGACATTTGGTCTGGCTGCAGGGGGGAGAGGCTGTGGCAGCTGGCCAGTTTTTCTCCCCAAGAAGTGATGTCAGACGAGTCAGTGGATCCCTTCAGGCATCAGACATCATGGGAAATAGCCAGGCTCTCCTCTGAATGGGAGCTGCAGAGCGAGCCAGCTGGCATCTCCTTGGGAAGGCTCAGGGGACATGGCCACCACCAAAAAGTGCCTTCCTGGGTATTGGCCTCTTGTTTCAGGGCTGCTGGGACTCGCTCTCAATCCTCATTCTTTTTGCAACATAATGTAATTTAATTTATGACCACAAAAACTAAAACAAGAAAGGGAAAAGATGAAAAATATTATGCTAAATACAAGCAGTCGTATACTTGAAAATGTAAACATCAAACTATTCCCTGGATATGTAATTACAGGCAGCTTCAAAGAGGGAAAGGCACAGTTTTTGCAAATACATCATATTTTGTATATGCTGCTTTTGCCTGAAGGGCAGTCTGGTTTTCTAGGGGAGCACAGCAAACTGCTTTTAAAGGGATCATCAACCAGGGTTTGTGGCTAATCACTCGGTCATCCCAGGAGACACACAGAGGCATGACATGGAAAAGAAAATTAAAATACAAAAGCAAGTGCTGCACATCTCCAGCATGTTCCTCTTTCCTTCCCAAGAAACTGAAGGATGACGTACCAACCCACACACTGGGGTGGGAGGTAACAGGAGGAGCCTTCTGATACATTCTCCCTTTGCAGCTCTATGAAATTAGAATTGGAAATGACATCAGGAGGAAATACGTCTGCTCCTACTCTGTGGCGTCTGGTACGAGAGAGGGAGCCAGAAAGGCTGTGCTGGGAGGCTGAGTTAATAGCACCAGCTGTGAACAAATGTCCACAACAGGTTCCCACCCCAACCACTGCTGCAGTCCTCTCTCCTGGGAGCGGCACTGGGCTGCTGTAAATGTGTCCTCCTGCAGCCTCTGCCCTCAGTCAGATCTCAAAGTCCTGCCTCTGGAGAGATGCACGTGGCCTCCATGAGGCCCCATGGCTCCCTCCACACATTTGGAATGCACTGCCAGAAAGAGCCCGTGGTCTTTCATGCCAGGGTGATTTTTCCAGAGTGTCCACAGCTCCCCCCGAGCCCGGGAGCTGTGGAGTTGCCCCTCTCCAGGCAAGCTGCAGTCTGCCCAGCAGGAAATTCGCTTTCAAACCCCGACTCATTGCCTCCTTCCAATGGTGTGAGTCCTCTCCCCTGAGCAGGGACAGGCTGGCTGTGTGGTGGCTGCTGTGGCCTACACATCAGTTTGTCAGATCCCCCTCACGTCCTTTCGAGCAGGGCCCGCCTGGCTGTCAGAGCTCCGGGGGAGGACAAGTGAACAGGAGGGACACAGCTCTTTCCTTGTCACCGTTTGCTGCCTTGGGCAACTGCCGGCTTTGGCTCCTCCTGGAAGCCCCACCTAAAAGCAAGCTCTGATGAAAAGCTTCCTGAACAGATATCCAGGCAACTTCTTAATCATTTTCTAAAACATTTTTCACCTCAAATAAAAGTGCACAAAAAATTCAACACTGACTAAGATCTGGAATGTTTGAGTTGTGTGCTCCTTCTACCAGCGTTCCCTTTGTTAACATGTCAGCCTGCCTGTGAGGAAGAGCAGATCCTTCCTCTGTTGGTATTCTTTGTACCAGCTAAAAAGATACCTCGTCTGGAATATGCTGAGAGCAGGTTCTAGAGGATTCTTTGGGGAGGAAAGAATATTTTTATAATTTCAATTTAGAAATTAAGATATTTCTAATTTATTTTTTCTTATTTGAGTTCCAGTGTTCATGTTTGGAGAGTCAGAAACACACGGAGAATCAGAAACAAGAGTCCAAGGCTTTCTCTGTGAGTAATTTAAACTCATATTTATATCTCCCTTGTCTGTGGCAGATCATTTTACCTCCGGCAAGTAATTTCTGGTGTCCTCATTCCTAAACAGACATTTACTATCTCCAGGTCTCTGTAATGATGTGTGTTTCAGAGTGAGTGTGGGGTTCTATGTGGCTGCATTTGATTTGTCTGATACTTGAAGCAAAGGGACTAACTTGAAATGAACAAAACTTTTATTTTTTTAGAATGGGTAAGAAAAACAGTAAAACTTCACTGCTTCCGTATTAGAAATATTTCCTCAGTAATTTTTACTTTTAAAACTTAGCAACTGGAGTTTGTCAGTGGTTAAATCCTTGGAATAACATAGCACTTACCTCTTTTGAATATTTGTTTCCATTAAATGAATTACTTTCATTTTTCTTTCTGTTTTTTTTTGTGGGCAACAGTACAGCAACATCAATATTTTACACTTCAGATAAAGGAATCAGATTATTTTTTATTATTACCCCAAGATATTTGTTGTGTAGAGGACCTAAGGGTAAGTTTTGCAGCAGATAAAATTAGTAACTACAAATAAACCGCAGGGTTGAAAGGCAGAAAACTCTAGAGGTAATGAATGAAAAAAAATTAATGTTATATGAGAGAATCCACTGCTAGCCATATCAAAAATTCATCCTGTTGAACATAAAAATAAATTCAGCAGGAATTAATGGGAATCCCTATGTACTAGTTGGCTAAAATCCGTGCTCTGTTTTACAAGTGCATTGCCATATAAACAGAAAAACATATGGTAAAGAAATATAACAACACAGGTAAACAAAATACTTACAGTAGCACATACACACAGATTTCTTCGTTCAACATGCCTAAATTTGATTTGATTTTTAAATAATATTTGCTATTTATCTACCTTTCTTGTTGATTGGGGGATTGGTTATTTCCCAGTAGTTAAATGCCAACACTCATTAGATGATTCATGACTTGGAAAATAGTGTCTCCTTCCCCTACACCACAGAGTGTTTGGCTGACAGAGTCCCTTCTATGAGAATTGAATGGATAAATATTTCAAAGCAGTGGTGCAGCTCCCCAGGTTTTCCAGCTTTAGGCTGAGGAGTGAAGCTGTGAGTCCCCCCCAGGGCTGGACCCGACCCCCCGGTGCCTGCAGGGGCTCCCGGGGCCGCAGCCCCACCGAGGGGACACGAGCTCAGGGCTGGGGAGGCACAAACGCTGCGGTTCAGCGGTGCCCGGCTCACAGCTCCTGCAGGGACACTGAGAAGGGGCACAGCACGGCCCTCCTCGGTGCCAGACCTCCCCTGCTGCCTCATCTGGCACGGTGGAGGAGGGACGAGAGCCCTGAGCATGGGGGTGAGGAGCAGCAGAGCTGTGCCAGGGCTGTAAGAGCTCCTCGAAGACACGAGCTAGGCAAGGAAAGGGTTACTTGAGCCCATCTCTCAAGTCCATTTCTTTACCAAATTGCAGATTAACACCAAACAATTCTGTTACACTCTTGTGTGTTAAACTGTAAACTCTGATTTACAATTCCTTACCAAGAAAACAGTGATTTGTTCATGTGACTAAAACAGAGCTGATCTTGTCCACATTCTCTGCACTCCTGCTTTATTGCATTTACTGAACAGCACTCCCTGGTACTTTCAAAATCTACAAGAGGTGAGATATATACACCCATTATTATGCTGAAGATGCAAAGCAGCAGAGTAGGAAAAATGTGTAAGGGATCCTGTTACCTGTCTTTTTGCAAAGAAGTCCAATGTAATGCAGCCCATGAGCTGCCTTTCAGAACAGCTGCAGGCTCCTGCTCTGCTAATTCTCCTTCCAGAGGAACTGGATTTAAGAACAGTTTTTCAGCAAGAGCTGCCTTCAGAAGTTGTTCTTCAGTTAGATTAAACATGAAAACATGTTCAGGTATTCCTATGAATAGTCTTCTCTGGCCTGTACATCCTTTGAACCAGTTACACTTTAATCCCAACGACACAAGAACTAAAATTAAAAACATTTTTCTGTTTTTGTTTTTGTTCTTAAAGGGAAAAACACAGAAAATATTTAAAATATAACATATGCCTGCAGGTATTAATATAGATATTCTTTAAAATTTTGAGAAATTATAAAATAATTGCACCTATATATGCTCCATTTTTTAAAAATATATATGTTTTAAACACAAGTTCTGTTTCCAAATATCCCTGTTGCTCATAATGGGGGTATGGAGCCTTTGGTGATGGCAAAATGTTCTTTGAAAAAAGCTTCCAAAGATCAGATAAAACAGCCCAAACACCTTGGATATTACCTTATTTCTACACTGCAGGTTTGTTTTCATATAGCTTTTATATGGCTTTTTATCCTGTCATATCTCAGTTTTGTGACTCTACTCGCTTTCAGTATCTCTCAAATCTCAATAAAATGAGAGGAAGCTCAATGCTATTTTGATTTAATTACTGCCTACACCCTTCATAGTCCTCCCATTCAAGGGGTTTTGGCTGAGCCTCATTTGAAGCTCTGGCCCCAGGTGGATCACAAGGGCAGGGTGAGGAGGGAGGTTTTTGTAGGGTCTGTAGCAGTTTAGGGAAGCTCAAAGTCAGAGAAGTAGCTCTAATCAAAATTCACCTCTGGTGGGATATTTTCTTATTTGGTTTTACTTTAGTCCTGCCACACCTGTGCCAAAATACCATCCTTGTATCCAAGTGGATTCTGAATTTTATATCTATACTTAATTCTGAGAAGTCTACAAAACTATTGCACTTCTTGTACTGATTGTTTGGGATTTATAAGACACTGGAAAAGTCTTATTAACATAAACACATTAACTGTGTTCTTAATGTATAGAAAACTAGTCTGAGGAATGCCTGGTATCAGGACTTGCTCAGGACTGCTGGTGTGGTGTCCAGGGAAGGATGCACACAGCAGCCAAGTGAAACTTTCCCCCTGGGGAGAGGAGACAAGAAAGGGACACTCCTGAAACCAAAGAAATGCAGTAAAGCAGGTGCACTCTGGAGTATTCCTTTGCAAGAATTAAAAGTGTGCATATGTTTTCTTTAAAGTCTACTTCTAAGTATTATTATGATGAGTGCACAGAACTCTCAGGAATTCAAATGGCATTAAAAATTCAGAACCTCCAACATCAATATCTGTTGCTTCATAAAACACAAAACAGTAATTAAAGTATGATTGATAACACACAAGTTCAAAAGTCTGTTTCCTGAAGATGGAGAAAGCTGTGAACAGCCAGTCAATGGCATTACTGTCTGTGGCAGCTGTGCTATTGATCTCCAGCCATCAGTCAAAGTGAAAGCAAAGCCAAGGCATCTGTTATCATTACTCTTCCTGAACCTCTATATCATAGTTTGTCTGTCAACTCCAGGGTACACTCCAAAGTTGCATATTTTAATTTACACTCTTCAATTATCAATCTGTACAAATAGCTTTATTTCCTAATAGTCATTTTTGTTTTCTTTAATTGTCAGACACCTAATCAGCAGGTGTCTCCAGCTCATCTCTTTCTCACCAGCCCACTGAAGGTATAAATTACCTCCTGGGTGAAATTTAAAGAGGTGCAACAGAGAATTTTAATTTTGGTTTCTTTTGGTTTTCTTCTTCAAGAACAAAGTTACCTTTGGTAAACAAAAGAATTCTTGACAAAAGATCCATATTGTTTTTATTTTGGCAAATGTGAGGGATGCCTGTGTTTGCAATTAAATCCTTAAGGATACTGTGCTGGATAAACATGCTTCTCCAAAGAAATGCAATGAGACAACTTGTGTATAGTACAGTCAGCTGCAGACAGCATTCCTTTCAGGAGCTTTGATTAATATGCCACTGGATCCTGGTAAGATAAATGAACTGTGAAGGATATGTGGACACTGTCTCTTTATTTCAAAGAAAGAGTGTGAAGAATTTAAATAAACATAACATTTAGATGGTCTGCTTTATGAGGATCTGATTGACTGTTTCTGCCTTTATAAAGCCTATGGGACTTTGACTTGTTTTAAAGTGATTTTGAGCATGCAATTTTTAGGCAGCAGTTTTGCTGGTCAAAGCCAACAGCAAGCTCTTATTTCAATAAGCAATTAAAACTTATGCCACATGAGCTGAATAGATTTCTATCAGCTACCAGGTATTAGTACAACATTTTAGAGGTGCTCTGAAAAGATGAATTTATTGTAATATGATTTCTCTGAGAGCTGCTACATGACAGGAGTAAACCAGAAGGGTAAATTGGAAACAAAAAAAAAAAAAACTCTGAAGTTGAAAAGAAATAAAGAAAAAAGGTCTGGATGCAGCAGCAGGTTTTCTGTTATATAACAATCATAAAGAAAATTTTAATGTCTATCAATGACATTGTAGGTCTAATACTAAGTTTGTTTTTCACCTGAAATTTTTGGCTTAAGTATTTTTTTGCCATTGGAATCTTTGACTTGAGTGAGATCTTGAGTAACTATAGTCAAAACTACCACTGTCAACCACAGATATTTAAGTTCATTCAATGACTAGAAATTGCAATTGTTTCCAATGCTTGTGACAAAATGTTATAGCCCTACTGAGTTTAAAGTAGTGCAGATATTCGTGTGCTACTGGTTAGAAACATCTTTAACTGATAAATATTTACTTTCTAAAACGAAATCTTTCTGTTGCTTTTGCATTTGCTATACTGTCTTGGCCCCTCTCTGTAGGCCTTCTTTACCTTTTGAACTATGAAGGCTGTGCAAGACTAAAACATGACCAGGAGCCTGGAGACTAAAATGATGTTTCTCTCTGTGATCAATTGTATAAAATTGACCAATAAACAGAAATTGCTCATCTCTGTAATAATGATTCATTGTTCTACATAAGCTGACCAGGTTTAGTTGTCACTAGAAGAATTTTCATACCTGAAAAAGCAGCACATGCATATGTGGTTCTGGCCATTGCCTTTTATTGCAGCTTGGGTAGAAAGCTTATCAGGTTACAGTGCTGAGTTATTGACCTGCTCTGTGCTCCTGCCTGGGGGTCTCACACAGATATAGTTACTATCATAGTATGGGGAAACCAGTCCACAAGCTTTCCTCCCTAAAAGCTCCAGCAAAAACATTTGGTCCATGGATCTAGTTAATCCAGCTCATTGCCAAAGTTGTGGAATAAACTTCTGGGCAAATCTAATTTCCACCAGTTTTGACAGATTCAGTCATTCCTGAGAGAGGCAATCGATCAAACACTGCAAACAGCTGAAGGGGAGAGAGCCCCCTGGAACCAGGAAGAAAGCTTTTCCATGTTCATCAGAACTCAAATGTCCAGCAATTCAATATAACTGAAGTCATTTTAGACTTACCAGTGCTTTTAAAATTATTATTTTTTAGCTGCATATGATGATCATCAATCACAAAGCACAGGTCACAGTCAGGAAAGAGGTTTAAGGTCACCAGGCACAAGACCATAACCAAAGGCATTTAGATTAAAAATTAAATATATTTGTAAATTCCCTTCCCTGACAATCAGCAACATATAATCATGGAGCCAGTGACATACACATTTTGAAAGTCTGAGGAAACACCTGTCCTGAAATATCCTGTATATTTAAATGTTGGCTCTCTAGGTAGTGGTGTTAATGTCACAGAGCAAATACTTCCTCTGGTCAAAAAGCTGAAAGAAGGAAAGCTGGGCTTTATCAAGCTTTGACCAGAGTGGGACTTTCTTTCTTAAGATATTCTGACAGACTTCTTTTTTTTTTTTTTACATCTTTGCTAACTTTGTAAAAATCCTGACATGAAAGAGATCTCATTTGTCAAATTAGAAATATTTGCTTTGCACAGTTTCAAGTGAGTTTGCCAGAACCTGCCTTTTTCCCCTCAGGCTGATGGAACTCCTGGGCCAGTTTTTGCTGTTATCTACAACATATTTAGTAAAATAGCATATGTGTCACTTAGTCATTTGTATGAGCAGTGCCTGATGGTTCAGAGGTAGATAAAACCTGGGAAATTATTGCACTTGATGCAAACCCACCAGACTCAAATTTTCACTCTGTTGTTCTGTCTGTTATAGTGTATTAATTGTCACATACTGCTATCAGTGAAAGTTTGGCACTTGGAAAAAAAGGACAAAATTCTTGCTGGTTTCAGTAGAGTTGGGTTTTCAGGCAGAGTGAGTAGAAATCCAATCCAGTGGCAATGCTGATACCCTAAGGGACTGCTCTGGAATAGTGAGAAGAACTGCAAATGGTTGTGTTAAAAAAAAAAAGATGCTGCTTTCTCTCCTCTGTCTGTCCCACAGTATGTTCTTTGTTATCATCTGCAAATCACCAAACATCCTTTGTGACGTTTATATGGCATAGTTATAAATAACTCTAACACTTGCACGTTAAACAGAAGGTGATTTACAAAGTGCTGCTCAATCTGACAGCTGTTACTACAGCACAGTCAGAGTAGATTACTTGCAAGTTTATTTTAATTATAGATAGGCCTACACTGAAATACTACAGTCACCTATCCTGTACCAGGACTGCAAAATACTGGTAAATAATAGAATGAGCTCTGTTTGCCTGTGTAAAAGATAGAGCCTTCACATAGGTGACTTGTGGTCAAACATAAAATTGTCACCTGGCTCTTCTTAGCAGATTCCTGATCAAGTGAATCCACATACAGAATCAGTTAGACTTCTACTCAAATGTACAGATTATTCAGGAAAAACACATTTTAAAAATTATGAAACAAATTGCAACCTTCACAAGGCAAAACTTGCCCTTCAGTCTAGAACCACTGACTATACTCAAACAGTAATGCCAGCAAATTTTTCTTTGAGGAAAAGCTGTCATCAGTAATGAGAACAGTTCTGCATTTGTCCTATGGAAACAAAGGATGAAATGCATCAAAACTCTGTAAATTGCATAAAGCCCTTAAATCACCTGTATGATTCAAAATAAGAACATGATGTGCTATGGATCATAACTGACCATCTGTGGTGACAGTGATGGACACCAAGTTTTGAACAGTCTGAATTTTGATCGCTAGAACATCCTTACTTACAATAAATACTGGAACTTTTGTAGCAGTCAGAAAAAGTTACATTGTTCTTTCATGAATATGTAACTGTAATAACCTATCATAATAATAAGTGCTCCAAAAATAGTAATGAAAGACATCTTCAGTATATGCACTGTGATACTTGTACTCCATGTTTCCAAAAATAGGTCTCAGACGGAGAATCTCTGGTTGGATATTAAATGGTGAACCATGATAGAGAGTGTTTCACTTCTCTGAGGGGATGTGACCTTCTAACTGAAAATTACTCAAGAGTAGTTTCAGATACTGTTTTCAGTGGCTCTGTACTTGGACAAATTTTGTCATGAAGTGATTCTTACACTTGAATGGCACAGCAAGGTTACATGTGTGTTCTGGATTCAAACTTCATGCTGCAGGAAGTTCTCTGCAGCAGCTTACCTTGTGCATGTGAATGTTCTTGTGGAACTTTGTGTCAGTCTCTCCACATCCCTGTGGCCCATCAGGGCTGTCTTGCTGTTCATATGCCCTGTGCTGCTTTGTAGGAATGGTCATTATAAATCACTTTCTGCCCCAGTGTAGATACAGATGGAATCAATTAATTACTGTTTGCCTGCTCTGAGAATGATCATCAATGCAATATAGCTGAGCAACACTAATCTCCAGTAACCATCTGGAACCATTAGGACAGACTGTATCTTGATGCCAGGGGAAGCAAGAGTTTTGGAAGCCCTTGAGGCAGGTGGGCTCCCTGAGCTGCCCACAGTTACCAACCAGCTGATAAAAAAGCCAGGAACAAGAACCAGATCTTCAGCAGAGCTTATGTTACTTACTCTTTTAATGAAGAGCTAAATGGGATTTTGTGATATACTGTAACTGCCAAACTTAGACTTTGGTGAAAACAAACAATTCCATTGAAGGAAGTGGCAACTTCCAGGATCAGCAGATGAAACAAAGAGCCTGCTAAAAGCCTAGGCATGATCCTAGATGTCCCAACCAAATGTCAAAGGTACAAAATCTTGGAGTTTTAACTCTAGATTTGCCTAATAAAAGCTACAGTTCAGTATTACATGCTCTGATAAACCTCTGGGGTTCTTGAGATCAAGACTGATTTCATACAGCAGACAAATCCTGCTGGATCCAGGTATCTCCAAATGAAAGGAATGCATGCCAACACAAATCTGCTCAGAAAGACAATTTTAATTCACTCTTTTTGAGGGTTTACTGCTCATTGCAGAGAGTTCTAACTCTTTATTTTTAGAACTGTAGCCATTTGCAGGAAGGTAGCAACAGAGTCCCTCAGCAAAAACACCTCCTGCTACCAGACTGGCAGTCAAGCCTGATCCAGAGCCTGAGGGAAAAGATGCATCTCCATCAAGTTGAAGGGCTTGCTTTTGAAACCTTAGCTAAAAGTATTCGTTTGTGTTTAAAGTCCTCTTCTTAAATAAAGCTAAATCCTTATTATGTCTAATATTTAGAAAATTTAAAACAAGGGGGATTTTTTATTAAAAGAGATGGGGATTTTTAAACCTTAGTCCCATTTTCAGGTGCTTGCAAAGCAATCTTATAGAATGGAATATGAATCTTTGAAAGCACATGTACTTTCATATTTCTTTTCAGTAGCTAAATCTTATTTTTGGTATTAGATTTGTTTTCATCTGAAAAGGGTAGTACAGGAGACCTGGAAACTGTATTGTTCTCTTGACTATGGACTTTACGTCACAAGGCATCTCTTTTTTTGCAGCTCACCATTTCATTTCCCTGGAAACTTCTCTGACACCAGTCTCTTCACAAGCAGAAACAGGAGTTTTCTGTCACTCAGAAGAGAAAGGGCTGAGGTAAGATCTATTTTAATTCATAAATGGAAGGTTGGATGAGTCTTTCTTAGACAAAGAACTCCAGTTTAGGTCTGCCTTTAACGAAGAACTTCAAACACACAGCTAACATGAAATATTGGATTCAGACCATTGGAATGAGAGGAACTACGAAGACCTCAAAATGCTGCAAATGTGCATCTACCTCACATGATGTGTGCTAAAGAATTATTTTATTCTAGTAATTCAGTGGTTTTGGTAAAAACATTCAAATATATAATTCAAATAATCTGAAAATTTTCATACATGTATATTACAATGTTTCAAACATGCAGTCCTGAAAAAGGTGGAAGACCTTCCCACACATCACTCCACCTCTCTCTGCTTATAAATCTCAAAAATAAGTGAAGGTTCAGAAACACATTTAGCTGATTTTCTTCTTTTCCAAGAAAGCAGTTGTATCCAGCTGTACAGGTACAATTCTAGCTGCTTGGTAAGAAGGTTTATTGTTGGTTTACACTATGCCAATAAGTGTATGAAAAAGAGCAATATTCATTCATAAAGGGAGTGGAAACTACAGGAAGTCATACAAGGGGGAGGTAAAACCTCCCACCTTGTGCTTTATTTTAATTTATTTCATTTTAACATTGTTGCCTTAAAAATATTTAGAAGGCTCAACATTTTATTTTTAAAGTATTAAAAAAAAAGTGTGTGTGTACGTCAGGGGGACCTTGCTGTAACAGACAAGGGCTCATGGACTGCCCAGCATCTTGACAGGGCTTGGTTTGTGCCTGGGCAGGTCGTGTTGCCAGGAGGGAAGGGGTCCAGCTCCAGCTGAACCTGTTAGAGACCACTGATGCACAGCCCCTGCACTGGCCTCCAGCACAAGCCAGCAGCCAATGCCATCTCAATGCCAAATTTTCTTTTTCACACCAAACTCAAGATCAATAGGAGTTTTGTCTGAGTGAGCTACAGCTACTACAGTAGATTAAGATCAGGCACTGACTGCCACCTCTGTTTATGTTGCCTTTAAATTGATCTCTTCTATGTTTAGAAGTTCAAAGAAAATTTTGCAGGTACTAGCAGGCAGGAGAGAGAAGGGTGAAAGTATTTAATTTCAAGATCTGATTGGGGTTTAGGCTACTTTTTTCTCTCTCACTCTCCATGAGGCAATTCCTCTCAGGCTTTCCTTCATGCTGAAGGATGACATCTATTAACTGGTGACATGATGCAGGCTTTTACATGCAAGTGATTAATTTCGTCCTGGTCAGACCTTGGGAAATGCTGAGCACCTAAAACCAATGGAAAGAAAGGATGGTTGACACTTTCAGGCCTACTCCCTATAAATTTTCCTAAGCAAGTCCCTCCTGCTTTTCATGTTAACTCAGTGGTGTATTTCACTCTTAATTGAGGGAAATCCTTTGCTATAAAAAAAAATATTTCTACAGAGGCTTGCTTTGTTTGTTTTAGGGAATTTTTAAGGGCTATGATAAGATCTATCTTGGCCCAAGGCTGGTAGCTTGAAGATTTACTGACATCTTTTCTTTTGGCAATTTGAACTCAGCATTTGGAACTTTATCAGGTGTTTCCAAGTAATTTATAAATGAATATCGAACTCCCTTTATTTGGCATTCAAAAAATGTAGAGGCAATTTTTGTCTTTTTAAATATATAACAATAATGAACTGTTTGCTCATAATTACAGTGACAAGGTCATGAGAATCTGAAAGGAAATCATATACTACCTCTGCTCTGCTGTCTCTACATTTATAACTCATTATTTCAAATTTAGAATGTTCTATATATTTCTTTGATAAACCTCTACATCCCTCTGAAAAAAACCAAAAAGATATTTAAGCCTCGTAAGACCTTGAACTGCTTGCAAATCTAATGCTGTATTGGATTATCTCTTTTGTCTCCCTTTTGCTGATTGGAAAGAATCATTTGTCCCTGAATGCCAAGGACAGTTCTGCAAAATTGGCTGAACAAACGAACCAATAACCCCAACCTGTATAAGAAAAGAATACAGAGAAAAATGGTTCTCTGACCGTGTATACAGACAGGCAGGGAGAGGAAAAATGATTATATTTTTCCTTGGATATTGTCTCTGACATTTTCAAATAACTGATGCTCAAAGGGAAAAAGCAAAAAATGTTGCCTTGAAAATAAAATAAAAGCCAAAATAAAAGCCATGTAAATGCCAAATCCTAGTCACAAAACCTTAGTGCTTTGGAGGCTGGGTGGCTGACCTTGAGAGCAGCCGCCGCAGCACCGGGATGGGAGGAGGGAAGGGCTGGAGCGGGATGGAGGAGGCACCCTCGGGTGCTGTGCTCTCCCTGACTTGTCCTGAGCCAGCCCCAGAGGGCAGTGGGAGCCACGCAACCCCCTGGTGTTGGTAGAATAATCTACCTGCACCAGCTGCTCCCAAACAGGACATGTGCTGGCCCTGGTTAATTTGGACCCCTGTGTGTGCATGTCCTGTTCACCACAAAGCCACAAAATTTCCCCACAAAATTTTGAAGATATTAAAATTTACTTGGGATAATATTAGGCTAGAGTAGTTATACTTTGTTGGTGAAAGTCTAGTTAGACTTCCTTTCTGCTTAAGTGTGAGTCCTCTGTCTGTAGTGGTCACAGCTTGCACAGACCTGCCCTGGGCAGCAGCACCAGCCCTCACTGCTGGGCATGGCCTGGAGCACAGCACAGGGCACACACACTGCCCCCAGGAGCAGTTTGGATGGGATATGAGAGTACTGAGCTGTGCAGGTGTGGGCTTGGCCACCCATTGACCTCAAGGCAGAAAATAATTCTCAGTTCATTCTGTTTACTGCTACAGTTGTAGGCTTAAGAATTTTGTCTGTGCAGAAAATTTTTACTTTCCTAATTGGCAGCTCTCCTGCATTATTCTGCCTCACTTTCTCTACCACTGCAAACCACAGTGAAATCCTGTAAATCAGTTCCTGGTTCACACACTATCTTTTGGAAACCTGAACAGGGATCTCTCCTTGTGCAAAATTCCGCTGCATGATGAGACCTATCCCTCTGTAGCACAGGTAGGGTGGTGCTCCCTGTTCCCTGCTCCTGCCAGGAGAGCATGAAGAGCACCACAACATACTTGGGGCAGAGCTTTGAGTCTTACAATCCTAGAGATGAAGGACTGAAACCTGTATTCAGTGCCCAGAAAAAATGCAAGTGGAAAGAGTTTCACTCCTGGGCTTAGAGGACAGAATAGGCTGCAAGTCTAAGAGTTTAGGTGTGGAGAATATCTTCCTTGTACATCAAGAAGTTCCCCACTTGAATCAGAATCTTCTGCAGGGCTGAGATTTCTGGATATGGTTTCAGGGTGTCAATAAGGAAAGGGAATCCAGAATCAGAGAAGTAAAAAAACCCCAAGTAATATTTCTGGAATGGTCCATTTTGATCATGTAGGAAATCTGGGTTTTAATTAAGTATGGCTGCTCAATATTTTGTTAAGAGCCATTATATGCATTCATAAATCTGTCACAAATTGATTCTCTTTAATTTAATTTTTCAATTAAATTATTTATGCTTTTTATTTACCATTGCAAGAAGCAAGGGGGAAATAGATTATATTTTAAAATTCAATTTAAAAAAGCAGTCAAGTGCTTAGTTCTGAAGTTTCTTGCTTTTATTTTGGAGGAATAGTATTTTGGTTGTTTTAATTTAATTGACAAATTCCAGAACTATCCCAAAACTACATAAAGCTGTCTTCATTTCTTGACATAAGTACAGGGAAAAAATTAACTTCCAGTCTGTGTATTGATTCTTTGGTCTGAAAACAACAGATTAATATTTCAACTTATTTAGTGTACATTGTAATTAAGACTGATACACTAATCAGTCTGCTTTGAGTCCTCTTCTAAAGTGTCTCATAAATCCTGCTTGCTTTCCTTTCCTAATACTGATAGGAAAAAATAATTACATTTACAAAGCAATCTATCTGAATCCACCAGTCAAGTCACATTTAATAAAAGACAGGAAATCTATGGGCAGGAACATTACTTTCTTGATGACCTCTTATGTTCCTCTTTCCTCCCAGACATGCACAGAGTAAGCACAATGCCCAAAGTTTAGATGAAATTTAGCTTTTACTGGATGATCCAGCTCGTGAACCAAAAACTAAATTACCCTCCAATTAGCTTTGTTTGACAAGCTATAGTCTCCCCTCCCTAATTAATGCCAAATTTAGCTATGAGGCAAGAGCTGAGACTCCTCCAAGTTGTGGGATCCTCATGTGCAAATGAGCAAAAGTCGTGTGGGGTAATTACAGTGTGAGCAAAGCCCAAAGGGGTCCAGACTCCAAAGCCAGCCAGTGCTCCAGCCAGGGAACTCACTGACTATCACCAGGTGTGGCTGCTTCTGTGATTATATGATTATATGATTATATGATTACACCCATTTAGCAAAGGCTGCCTGTGATTTTGAAGCATGTACCTCAAATAGCCTAATCCACCAGGACCCTGGCTGAAAGCCACAGGGAGCTCACTGCATATATTTTACTAACACAATTAAATACGTGTGAATTTTACAGTATGTCAAATATATACACCCTACACTGGAAACATGCCTCCTCCAATTTTTCCTTTGTAGGAAATTTCTGTCACAAAACATTTTATTCAGCATTTAAAGTATTGTAGAGAGTTTTTTTCACAGGAAAATCTGTTGAACTTGAATATCTTTCTGTCTCCTTTAATCTCCTTATAATATTGTACAGACCATTTACATTTCCCATTTTATTGTTAAAACTATCATTCAAAATGGAAGGGTTTTTATTTGTTAAGAAGAGTTCTGGTCATCTGGCTAATAGATACTTATACACTCCAGAAAGCAGAATTCCTGTGGTTTTGCATAAGGGCTGGAGAAGTGATTGTGGAATGGGATGGCTGACAGGACACGGGCAGCACTTTTCCTCCTGCACTCTCTCATCTCTACAGTTCTGTTTACAGCACATTTTTCACCCAGAATTTCTTCATTCAGTTGGTCCCCTTGTAAATTTTGGGTCCCCTTTGCCCTACTGTGGGCACTTCACAAACAGCAATAACTAGTTTTGTCTCTGTTACTGGGTGTGAAGTATCCAAAGTGTTTAGCCTTGTTCCTGATGAAAAGTGATAAATTCTTACATCTATGGTGTATCAACTCTGTCACAGTTTTTCCTGCACTGCTTTAATCGCAACTTCAGTTGTGTAAAATCAACAGAGTTGTTATTCTGAACACTGCAGGGAGTCTTGATTTTTTCATGAGGCTGCAGTAAGAATACATCTCTATCTTGAAATAGGATATGCAGTTATTTCTTTAAGTATAAGGATTATGCTATTTGCATATTTGAAGAACACATGAAGGATCACTTAGATAGACATCCATACTGTAATGAACTAAATAAACACTTTGTGTTTCTGGCATAGGAGAAAGATTCATTTGAAAAAGAACTTCTTGGCACTGTCCTAGGCAAATAGCACTTTAAAAAATTGCCAGATGTCAAAAGTACAAAAAGGAAAAATAAATCATTACACTTAAACTACATTATTATATTTGGTCATGTTGCTTTATATTTAAAATAGCCAATAATATGTAATTATCCAAAGCTATCTAGTGGAATGCAGAGCATAATTCTAGAAGAGGAATCCTTGTTATGAAGGCAGCCTGAGTTTTCAGGAGGTATGAAAAGTATTCTTATACCAGTGAACATGTAACTTTTAAAATGCTGGGAGACTTGGTGGTCCCACCACTTTAACTCCATCTATACACAAATATCCATCTGACAATTCACCCAGCGAGGTTCCTAGACATGCAGGCAAACGTTGTCTAAGAAAAAGAGAGATTTATCCCATCATCCTAGATTTTCAGATTTCTGGAAGTCAGGTAGGAAGTCAAGTCTACAGTATGTCCAACTCACAGAGCAGTAAATTGCACTGTGACTTCAACATATCTTAAAGGCATCAGACCTGCTAAGCAGACTGTCCACCTCTGCCTTTCCCCTGAGGTTCCCAAGACAGCTCCCTGCATCCCTAAAGAGCAATGCATCGACCAGAGGGAGCTGGGGCATGGGTGCCCCTCAGTTCTTCACCACTTTATGCAGTTTCTTCGATAAATGAGACTTCTTTATAAAAGCATAAAATACTACAAATTTTAAAATATTGAGACACAAGATCAAACTATGCAAGTAAAATGAGTATAGCAAATAAATAAAATATGTGAACTGTTTGGGGCCTTTTCCCATCTAAAAGTTAGAAATGTACAATACTGATTTTTTAAGAGATTCCCTTGTCTACCTTTGGTTTTATCATTTGTGACAGTAATAACCAACCTTATCTCCTCACACATGGTTGAGAATATCAGGTGAATATAAATCAAAACCTCCCTGCGAGCCCTGCATTCCAGAGATGCTCACATTCAGCTTTGATCCAAAGATCACCTCCACAGAGGATTATTTTTGGTCTGAGTTTACAGAGAGCTACTCACATTATCTAGAACATTTGCAGTAAATGCCTAGGCAAAAAAAAGAGACTCTGGATTTCTAGAAGTCCAAATATCAGTATTAGTGTGGTATCAGTTAGTGAATTAAATTAGAATTTTCCTGAAAGGCTTAATAGAAATACTTGAACACCAGCAAGTGTTCAAGGCAGAACCAGTGAGACCTGTCCTGCAGTATGAGGCACTGCAAGCTCCTGGACATGTGTTGCTGTCTGGCAAAGGGAGTTTCAGATATTCCAGCTCTTAAGAATTATTTAGGAAATAAGAAGTCTTCATATCCTTGCGTTCCATTCTAGAGTTATAGGAAGCCACTGGATGTTCAGTGTATAGGAATCAGAAGACCAGATTATTTGGTTTATTAAATAAAATTAATGGTCAGCTGACATATAATTAATCAATTATTTTAGTTTAGTGTACTTGAATTTTGAAATGCCAACTCCTAAAAGTAGGCTTTAGGAAAGTATTTGTTGGCTATTGTCTGATTCAGTTCAGTTGATAGAACTGAAATTAAATGAGGCCAGAACAATTCTACAAAAGAAGGCTTTCTGTGTAAAGTGGAATTCCCACAGCAAACAGTTGCTGACAGCCATTCTGAACACACCAATGTGCACAGCCTCAGTCCCCTGTCAGGTCAGAACTGCATTAGGCTCATTTGGGGTTTATGTGCTGTTTGTTTGTTGGTTAAGGGGTTTTTCCTTGCCAAGGACAGCAGCACCTGGCTCCATGAAGGAAGAGAGCATTCCTGACTTGCGCAGCAGGAGGGATCTGTGGCAGCACTGACTCCATGGCACGCAGCCCCAGCACCCCAAAAGCAGCACAGCAGGAGCTCCTCAGGCTGTGCTCAGCACCACTGCACCTCCCTCACCTCTCTGGCTGGGGCTGCTTTGGGCTGGCAGCTGTTTCTGCTCCAGGGAGAGGAGGCAGCTTGGGGGGCACTGCAGGGCTGCTGCAGCTGGCACAACCCCCCAGCCCTGCCTTGTGCTGCAGACAGCGCTGGCAGGGAGGGAGGGAGTCCAAAAAGCCCACAGTCACCTCAGCTGTTCTGAACCACAAACAGGGAAGATTTGCACCATTCCTTTAAAGAACCTTTTCTACTAGTGCCATGCCAGGTTTGTATTCAAAGGGCATTTCACTTCAGATTAAGTGGTACAGACTTTAATGATTTACTTCAAAAGAGCTTGCAGAATATAAACATTAATGCATTAATTAACAGAAATCATAATACAATGCAAATACGATTAGTTTAAAGCCAATCTATGTTTAATGACAAAGCAGTTATCAAAGCTCAATTACTCTAATTAGAATTTTATTCACTGAGGAACATTTCATTCAGTGTTTGCTCAGCACTTTACAGAATGAGTCCCATTCAGTGACTCAAGACTAACAGTGACTTAGGTTGGGTTTTTTACTGAGGTTCCTATTTACACATCCCCAGAAAAGAAACAAGATGTTATTTATCTGCCTTTTAATAAAGTACTCAATAATTTTTGTACACTAGTAGCAAAATACCTCCATTATGACAGTCTGTGAGATTAACTGACTCATGGCTATCTTGTGTATTTGATAATATGCAGCTTCTGTCTCTCTTCAGTCAGGGAGATGTTTCTCACTACAAATCTGTCTGTAGCTTTTTTATATACTCAGAGTCTCTGACTTGTAGTACTAAAGTACATTCAACTTACTAGGAATTTATTCTGTGTCAGATTTAATTTTTTTTCTTTTTACTGAATGCAAACAGTAACAACTCAACTTATTGCAATAAAATCATTATTTGCTTCATCTTGGGAAAGTTACACATTTTAAGGTGATATTGGCTCCTTCTCAGATGAGGTTACCAACCATGTAGAGAAGGGGAGGACAGTGGATGTTGTATAATTTATTTTCCAGCAAGGCCTTTGACCCAATCTGTCATGGTGTCCTTACAACGAAATTCATGAGATAAGGATGAGATAGGGATGGGTGAAAAACTGGCTGCTACAACCAAAGCATTGTTTCCAACGAGTCCAGCAGGCAACCAGTAGCTGGTGGTGTCCCTCAGGGAGTAGCAGTGAGATCAATTCATTTAATGTCCTCAGCAGTGAGCAGAGGAGGGGGTGGAGTGCCCTCCCAGCAAGGATGTGTATGGCTCTGAATTGGGAGCAACAGTGAACACACTGGAGGAAGGGGCTGCTCTTCACAGAGAACTGGAGAGGCTGGGGAGATGGTTTGAGAAGAACCTCATTAAATTCAGCAAGAGCAAGTACAATATCTTGCATCTCTGAGGGGATCTCATGCAGCTGTGCAAGCTGCAGATGCTGCTTTGCAGGAAAGTGTTAAATATTGCAACAGGGCTCCCACCAAGGTTAGAGAATCTCTGTCCCCTGAGGTGCCCAACACTCAGCCGGACATGGCTCTTTGCAGCCTGATCTATTTAGACTTGTTTTGAGCAAAGGATCGAACCAGATATCCTCTGGAGGTCCCTCCCACAATAAATTTTGGTTCTATGACTCTGTATTGCTCATTGTATAGTGCATTTTGTATGCATGAAGACTTTGAACAATGCAGCATTTAAAAATTTTATATTAGTTTAGGTAATTATTATGCATAGATGTGTAGTATGGCTACTACAAGGTCATTTTATTTCTTTTTTCTCTGTGAGATAGAAAACTCTTCCCCCTCTGAAAAAGGACCATATAACTGACTCCAAGGTAGAGGCACGAACATTTTTTATAACTTCTCTAATTTCTCATTAAAATACTGGTCAGTGCTTTTGTGCACCTTCTATGCAATAAAAAGGCAACATAACCTTAACTGTATGAGAAGTATGTGAAAGAGATATGAAAAGGCTCTAAAAGCCACAGCCATTAAAAATGAGCTTCTCATTATAAAGAATGAACTGTATCAATTTAAAGATCCTCCTTTAAAATAATAAGTAATGAAATCCTGAAATAACTGACTTCATGGCAAGGGTTGGTGCTATGACCCTCCAGGTACCACCATGTAGAAGTAGAGGTCTCCTTGAAACAAGTGACCTGTGCAATTGTTCACTGCTCTCCTTTCATCTCTGGTAATATTTGATCCCCACTTCCAGTGGTTTTTGAAACTCCCCTGTGAATATTCTAAATTGATACTGAGCAACCTTTCTAATACAGCCAACATCCACTTCCCTTCCGTGTGCTGTGCCAACGTGATCTGCTCACCCAGCCTGGGAAGGTTTGGGTCTTTTCCTCACAGAAGAATAGCAGATTTAAATACAATGACAGCTGGCAGCCAGAAGTCCTAGGAGGTGGTTCTGGCAGCCAGGGATTACTGAGTCACAGGGATGTTCTGGCCACACACCTGCTTTCCCAGAAATGCCATCTCCAGCTGCAGGAGCACAGGGACACAAACCAACGGGAACGGACCTGAAACTGTGCCCACAGAATCCACACAGTCAAGGGACAATAATGAAAGTGTTCAAATTAGTGTACCTTGAAAAAGAGAGCTGACTAATAGGATTACAAGCTCAGCATTACTAGAAAGCATAAAGTCAGTTATAAAAATTTTAGGAACTGAAGTCAAGCATTCTAACTTTTTCCTATAAGCTATTAAAACATTTATTAATTTTACACAGTAGCTCTGCAAAGTTGTTAAATAACAATCAGTGGTTTTGGTCTGCTCAGCTACCTAATGTGCCTGAATTGGATTTTTTACTGGTATTATGGGTATTTTCTGTAACAAGGAGAGCCTGTGAAAAAGGGAGAATTGAAAATACGTCTTAAACCTGATTTGGTTTAGCTACAGTGACTTTAAGAACACTGCAGAAGATAGAATTTTGTATTCATAGGACAGGCATGTAATGTTACATCACCACTGAAAGATAATAGAGAATCTATTAGCAGTAACAACAGAAGTGCCTTACTTTTAAATATGTATGTCTGCTTTCAATGTGCACTTTCCACACAGTGGAAAATCTTTTCTAAAATGCATGTTTTGACCATGGATTGGTAACTTTTCTGAAATCAAGTTAAGTCCATCTGTTGAAGTCTAAGTAGGATTATTTTCATATAAATTTATGCATAAATCTCTGTGTGTGTACACATATTAAAATACAGTATTTAGTGATTTAACATCTTTTGTACAGTTGATAAAAATAGTATCAAATAGCCATATATAATATTAAAGATTAGTGTAATATTCAAGACCTTTTCTTGAGAGAAGCTGATCTATTTCTTTTCTACCAATATATAAAATGTGAGGGAAAATTATACCTGACTATATTTCATGGTCATTGAACAGGTCATGGTCCTGTTTCTACTCTTCTTGTCCTCTTACTGTTGGTGCCAAAAGACCTTAATTGCAGGCAGCTTTTTTGACAGCAAATGCTGCATGTCTGCAATTTTGGTTTTGTCAAGGTGATGCATCTTGTAGTCTGACTGTGCAGAACAAAGGGGGCTTTCAGTTCTCTGGGCCTTTAAATTGGTCTGAATCCTGACTTAAGTCATGAATGGCTTATTGGGCTTTCTCCATGCATCTGATTATTGTATTTAATGCTCTTCTATTAATCTTCTCAATTAATTAAAATCAATATCTTTATGAAATTTGCTATTAGAAAAATATAATGGAAAGAAGATCCTCTGTCAAAAGTTCCTGGGTAGTAATGGGCATGCTGTGAATGCTGCTATGGACTAAGTTCAAAAGTTACCAACACTTCTAAAAATGCCATTAGAAAGGCTTGATTGACAGGAAAAAAAAAAAAGAGGGGAAAGGAGCCAATTGTTTTTTGTTTAGAAAACATCATTGTGCAAATCATTATACAGGAAAGACTGAATATCTGCTTTCCACAGTGTGGTCATTGATATGCTCAGTTCCTCCCTTGACTGCCTGCAAGGCTGAAAGAAAAGACAAAAATAATAGAAAAGACAAAAATAATATAAAAGACCAAGTTTGCATCTTCCAAGATAAAGGGAAGCAAAGCTAACAGTTCTCTCTATGCACAGGCTCCACAGCAAGGGCACTGTTTGCTTCTTTTCAGTGTGTTCTGTGAAAGCTTCTGATGGACAAAGTGTTGTCACTCTGGAGTGCACAGCCCTTGCAGTCCTTCCTCGGGCCTGCATCACCATTGCTGGTGCTCTGCTGGCCATAAATAAAAGGTCATTGGCCGTGAAAGAATCATCACTTTGTTTCCCACTCAGTCTTTTATGCCTTTTGGATTGAAACCTTATTTCTATTGACCGCTGTTTACATGATTGTTCATGTTTTTCAGTTACAAAAACGGGGTTATTTGGGGAGTTTATAGCACTGCTTTTCCCAAACCTGCCTCAGAGCTCCTAGGAGACTCAACAAAATCACTGCATGGTAAACAATTTATGCATATACTGGGAGTTATTTATATTGAAAGGTTTCTAAGCCAATATCAGAAAATTAAGGGAGAAAAAAGCACAGGCATCACATTTCTCTTGTTTGTCCCTCATTTTGTTGAGGAAAGAAACTATTTTATTCAAGGCATAGAATGAAAACAGTTATTTAAAATCCCTATGAGGGCAAGAAAACATGTTGATTCATTTGGCTATGTCCATCAATCAAGTACTTGTAAAATAGTGGTTCTCATTACTAAAACAATGAAGAGATTAAATTTTTAATAGGTGTATTAGGCTGACAAAACAAAAAAGATGATTGTAAAATGAACTGTTTAAATTAGAACCTTTGATTATCTCTTCAAGGAGGAATTACTTGCTTAGTCTATTATGTCTGTATACGTACTTGAAGAACCCTGGATTAATGGACAATTTCTTTATTCCTATGTAACTTCTGTTGGTATATTGAAATATGTGAATGGATTTGCTTTGGTTTATTCTGAGCTATTGAGAAATCAGTAAGAAAGGAAATCAGAGCTCCTTAAAGGAATTAAGAGCCCTTTAGAAACTAGCCATTAGTTTAGGGGTGCCCACTTCCTGCCTCAAATATATTAGCAAGCTTATTTCTCTCATATTTCAAACTCAGAAGGACATTAAATTGTTGAAAACAAAGCTTGTGTCTACAGAGGAAACGAGCTGCCTGCAGCCAGGAGTGGAGGGATGCCAACAAACGAGCTGGTTCCTGGCCTCAGACTGTAGCTGGCTGCCCCTGTGGCCTTCCAGCCCCACTTTGGGAAGCCACACCAAGGACTCTGTGAGGGGATCAGACCTGGCTCTAATTCATACATGGAGGTGGGGGGTTGCAAAGTTATTTTAAAGTCCTTACAGTCTGACTCTGAGGAGAGCAGTGAAGCAGTGGGGGAAGGAGGAGGGTGACACCCTTCAGTGGGGAGGCAGGAAAAGGCCAATGGCCAGGACTGGAAACAGGCACACTCTGAGTGGTGCCACTGCTGAAAATGCAGTCTGGTGGTACTCCAGCCATGAAGAATAGAAGGATACAATTTGCCCAAACCACAGGGTTCCTGGCATGTACCTGAGGCATGGGGGTCACTGAGCTCTGAAAAATGAGTCAGGCATACATAATTTCAGTATTTTTGCCAGGTTTCTCTCTTTCTCTTTGTTAAGAGATGGTGCATTGTTTCAAAGGAGCTACTGTGGATTCTTGTACTCACAGGGCTGCAGAGGAGAGTGTGGTGTATGGCAGGCATGGGAGTCAGGAGACAGTGGGAGCAGGTGGGAAAGCCTGGGATTTTGCCTGTCCAAACAGCAGTGGGACTGCAGGATGTACAAGAGGGCAGCTTTGGAGGACCTGCCAGAGACCCATCACACCCCACAGTGCTGCAGGCTCGTGGCAGGAGGATGGAAACAGGTGTCTGCAAAGCCTTGTGATCCAGAATAAAGGTGGAATGAGACAGTGGCAGCAGCAGGGAGTACCCACAGAGAAGCAGGGTAGGACCAGGACTGCTGGTCACCCCTGAACCATCACAGCATGATGCTCTCTTCTCCTTATGTAAGGAAATAATCTGCAGAGTTAATGATTCTGTCCATCATGCCTTTAATAAAAGAGCAATAACAAAACCTGTGGGTGTACTATAAATGGAAGGCACACTACCCCCTCACAGTCCTCAACAAAATCTACACCAAAAATAAAGTTCTGCTTAGCTTTGCAGGAGGAGCTGGAGGAGAAGCACTGGTGTTTCACTGGCAGCAGGATGGCATTCTTAAACCCAGCTGAAACACAGTCTTTTTACTCCCAAAGCTGTGTTTTCTACTTCCAGCTCAACTTCTCTCCTAACTCGACCTGCTTCAGACTGAACAGGTGTTTGGTATGGGCATCACTGGTACCTGCTGAACAGGGCCCCTGCACATTCCCATGGGAACCACATGCAGCTCTCCATGAACCACTGGCCAAACTAAATGCTTATTTATTGAAAAGCACTGGACAGAATTGTAAGTGCTTTGGGTGGGGATATTCATCTTGTGGATTATGTTGCCACATAATATGGAATTAGACATGCTGAAATATTTTCAATTACATTAACTCACCACAGATTTCTGCTGAAATCTAATCCATAGATTGATTTGGTTTTTTTAAAAGCTGTCAAGTATCAGTTACTGCAAAGCAGAGGATCATTTAGATATTAAAAATTGTATGTCTGAAGTTAACCTGATTATTGATTTTATTAGATATGGACTTGCTACAGACTTTCTGAAAATCTCTTAATCATTTGAGAAATATTTGTGCCTGTTCACTTTTCTAATTCTTCGATTTCATACTGAAAACACTAATGTTACCACTATAGAAAGAAGCAATTAACTGATAGTAATGTCAGAGATGTAGTAAACTATAGTCATAAAATTGTTCAGAAGTACAAGGCATATGACCTTAAACTGTTTATTTGATGTTCCCACTTATGTAATTATCCTGCTATATAAAGTTGGTATAAAAAATATTGTTTTCAAAATATTTTTAAATCCACTTATCATTCATTAAATGCAATTATTTGCTCTTTTAAACTCAAACACTACATTATACAATACATTACATTTTAAGTATTTGTTGGAATAACAGAATATGTTTGTTGTATTTATTTGTGTTTACAAAATCAGGATTGGTATGGTGAAAATGGTAAGATTTTGAGACTCCAAATATACTTCCTATTGTTATTGAACCAGCAGCATTGCTGTTGCTGTGTATGTTGCTGACTTGTTTAGCTCTCTGATGAAATTGTGTTTAGAGATGTCAGAACTGTGGAAGCTGTAGTATCTCTCCAAAACCAGGACAGAAATTTCTAATACACTGAAATAGAAAATAATGAATACCACTCTCCTAAAGTTCACCATCAAAACAAGGAGCTAAAAGGACCATGAGCCATATGCTACTAGATCAGCCCTTATGCTTTACATTTCCAAACATTACATGATGTGCACGAAACTGCTGTTCAGGCCTTCAGCAGGCAGAGGATGAAACACAGTTCAAGTCAGGAAAGTAAGTAATAATAATTAGCACATTTCCTAGATGGGGGCAACCCAGACAAGGAGTTCATTCCTCCAGGGAATGGAGAGAATAAAAATAAATTTGTGGCTACATGATACAAAGGTAACAAAAACTACTTGGCACTATGGGGCTGGTGTATCATTTTGGATAGTTGCCCAAAATTGGCACTGGCAGTAGTCCATTTTTTTAAAGCTTGAAGCAACATTGTGGGATTGCAAATTTATTTGATATTGAATTCAGACAGCAGGGGAGAGGAGAAAATAAAACTAGGGGTCCTAGAAATTGTAAATAAAAAAGAAGTTACACCTATCAAGAGATCCTATATAGAGCTTTCCCTGTGAATTCGCTGCACATTCATCCTGTGCCCTGAAAAATCAAAAAGCCATTTCACCAGATAGTTAGAAAGTATGTTGAGTGTGTACATTGTATTTTCACACAATATATTGCACTTACCAGAGCACAGGCTTTGGAGGAAGGAAAATAGAAGAGATCAGAAAATGTAATTTTAATTGTTTCCATTATTGAGGAGTTGTTTAATTTTGTATTTTTTCACTGTAACTAAGTGGAATGGAAGAGGGAAGGATTAACATTCTCCTTTGAAGAGTCTTTTATTATTTTTGCATAGAAAGGACTACTGCTTATGTTACCCTTTATACCAAGAGTGTTAGTAAAACTGGAAAACAGAAAATGGAAACAGTCATCTTCTTGCCTTTCTCGTACAAAGAGAGCAGGCTCTTATGAAACTGTAAAATACTCACTGAATTGCATTTCAGAAACACCTGGGGCATGTAAACTAAAGTACTTCAAAACCATTTTCATCATAAAATCTGTTATTTAAATGCTCTGTAGACCTCTGAAGAAGTCCATCTAGTGCCCAAACCAAACATCAGCTATCTTGTTCTTTGGTAACATGAAGGGGAGTTTCTGATACTTGCATAAGACTCAGTCTGTGTGATAACATTTGGTGTTATTAGATAATAACCTTTTCCATAGATGACACCCAGCAGAATGACACCAAAACCCTCACAAAATTCCATTTCATTAACAGGGAACATTTTTGGCAGGGGTGACAGGTGCTTCCAATGACTTGCATCAACTTATTAGTCCACAGGCTATGTAGACATAAACTTAATGACTTGCAAAAACAAGAAAAGAAAAAAAAAAAACAAAAACAGAAGTAGTCCTATATATTCATTCCTTTCCAAAGATTTGATTTGTTCCCATAAGAGTGTGCTTTACTCTGCTCATCTTCCATTAATCTCTATTTATCTTGGTAAATAAATGAATGGTATAGTTTCCTCATTTTTAAATGTCAAAGACAAGGCAGATTTTAAATCACTTTCTATACAAGAAAGGCCACATGAATTTGAAATTTTGACATAATTGAGAGCATCAGACTGAACTATTGAATAAAACTTTTTTTCACACATGTGCATTAATAACTTCAAGGAACAGTGAACAATTTTTTACAGGTTTAGTGATTTAGTTATTAGCCTTGTGATAGAAGACTGACTAAGGGGTCTGGTTGTTTGAGACACATTTTTCAGTGACAAGGATAAATGATACATTACCACTAGGTATTTTCAGTATTTGGTTTGTATTTCATGAAGATTCTCCTCTGAAAAATGGGAGTTTTGTCATAGGTATTTTTAAGTGAACTTGTTGTGGAAGATTGATTGCTGAAGCACTGTAAACTGTTTTGTTTCCCCCTAAAAGTAGTGCTAGATCTGCTTACTAGAACTTGAGATGATTTATATTAATGCCATCATATACCATAACAAGAACACTGTACCCTCCTGAAATAAACAGGTCACTTCCTAGCTGTGAAGGTATTAAAATGCCCAGGGAAGACATCAGGCTACAGTTCCCTGTTCCTACCTGTACTGGCAGAGACACTAAAATGCAGCCTTGTCTCCTGTTCCCAGCCTGTTCTGTACCCTTTCAGGTGTGAAAGGATGCATTTGAGAGCTACAGCAATTACTCTGTGCCCAAGAAGGTTGGTGAAAGTACCTGTAAAAGCAGGACAGGCAGTCTGTTGCAGAAGCAGAGGATTGACCAGGGCCAGGGCTTTAGAAATCACTGCTCACATCCTGCCCTTCTCCCCGAAAGCCCTCCACAGAACCACGTGAGCTGTGACAGTGATGTCAGTATAAAGTAGATATTATATTAGTTCCCTTTATGTAGGAAGCTGAAAATTATCTGACTCAAGACAGCTGCCTTGACTGCCTGGACTTAATAGATTCCCTGATCAGGCAGAAAGCTGCAAAGAAAATGAGATTCAGTAACTCGCAGTGGTGCAAGGAGATGTCAGTGGCATATAAGGGATGTGCACAGATAATGTTTTTATGGCACTGACTGTCTCAGGCTTGATCAAAAGCTGCTAATCTTAATACACCTCTTTTCCTTGACTTCAATGAGCTTTGGATTGGGCCCTTTGAGAGCAGATATAAGCTAAAAATATTGCAGCACCAAGACCATGCAAAGTCAGTAGAGAAATATGATCAAATTTATCATTATAATACTCAGCAGTTTGTAAACTCATTAACATTTGCAGAGAACATGCTGTTTTACCTGTGACCTATAAATTCTGGAAAGCTCAGGAGAATTGCCACTCTGAGAAATGTTGATGGCAAAGGCATTTTGGGGGAAGTATGATGAGGCCATGTGGCATAGTTTAATTGAAGCTGCTATGGGATGCAAATGACAAGTCACTCTGCATCTAAACAATTAGAGACATTCCACAGAGTGGGGTTCAGGTTTGTGAAATTCCATAGGAGAATGAGAATCAGTTAATTAGCAAGATATTGCCTGCAAAGTAAAAGATATTCCACAGAATCAGGACCATTTAGAGGGTCAATAACCCATTAACAAAAGGGTCAATGATGTAAATGTCCCCCATTCCAACTATGCCAAATATTATTTCAAACTTGCAAGTAATGAAAGTGAAAAATATAAATTCTGGGTTAGATCAGATGCACACAGGGATCTCATGTAGGCACTAAAAAGAATATTGGAGGACAAAAAAATGATATAACAAGCATGAAGCTATTTACAGACTGAATAGAGAATTGTGAATCTTTTGCTGCAGCAGAACACATTGGAGAGTCAGCAGCCATTGCCTCATGAGAAAGAAGAACATATATAGTGCTTGAAACATTTTTATATGAAAAGAATCTTTCCATTAAGAATTTTCTTTGAAACTGTATGGTTTTACCAATATGTCAAGAGATTTTTTTTTAAAAAGGCAATAAAGACTGCTGATAGGTTGGGGTTTTTTTGCTGAGTTGCAAATCCCTATCCTGTGTATGCAATATTTCCTTGTCATTAACAACTGTCCATAACTAAAGGAAAAGCTGAAGAGACTTTTGTATTTTCACAATGTGCTTTATAGCAGCCTCACAGTTGTGCCATCCTGGCTCCTAGGGTTAAAGCACTTCCTGGGGCTGCTGTTCCATGGACAGTGTCAGTGATGCCCTGTTGTTCTTTCCTGCAATCCCTGGTGCTTGCTACAGTTCCTAAAAAGGGTGGCACAGCTCTCACTATTTAAGGGAATTTCTGGCTAACTGCACCTGAGTTCTTGGCCCTTCTCACCCCAAGCCATGCAGGAATGGGCCTGACAATCTTTTCCATAGTTGGGATACCGTGCACTACCAAAAACTGGTCCACATCCTGGCCAGGAGCAATACTACAGAGCAAAATAAAAGTGACAGTCTCCTGCTGGTTAGGTATAGAGTACATTTGTGTAGGCAAAATCCAAATATAAGGCACCCCAAATTAAGGCCAACAATAACTGTGCCATACCAAACTACCACAGAGTCACTCTTTGTGTTATGCTGTATATATGCATAATTTTCTGTGGAATTACCAGTATTACAGGATAATTTCAACATTTTCTAAAAAACTAATTAGTTCTGTGATCCAACCTGTATACCATTTATTCTCTATCTTCCAGGACTCAGAGTAACTCCTGAAAACTCCAGAACATTATTTGATTCTCAAGAGAGAGAGTATTAATCTGTTTGTATCAAGTTGGCAAATGCTTTTAGGAAAACCTCAAAGTTTAGGAATATCAGAATAGATCTCCTAGAATAATTTGACAAAGGCATGTGAGTTGATCAGTCATTCACAGATGTTCAGGAAATCAACTGATATCCTGAATCTCTCAGCTGTATGCAATAGGATGTATTTGTCGTGTACATACATTTACTTACACAAAAAAGAAATGCAGAAAAACAAAATAGCTTTGAAAATGTAGCCATGTCTCTCTTAATTCAGCTCTTGGTTTCACTGCTGAAACTTCCAAATGTGCATCTGGGGGAAGGGAGAAACAGGAATTTCTGATGTACACATTTGTCCAGTAGGAACTAGATGGAACTGCCAGCTTATTACACATGGACCATTGAACACCAAGCAAACACTACTCTCTCCCTCCTGCACATTTGCAGTGTCTGTGGATTTCCTCATACAGTTACTTATCCTATTAGCCTAAGGGAAAAGCTCTAATTGCATTCACATGAAAGCAAAATCTTCAGTATATGCTCTTTCCATTAGTATTCTTCTCCTTTTTCCTACTATCACTTAGGGTTTTACAGAACTCTCAGGATTATAAGCATATTTTACACTTCTAGTTTGTATTATTATATGATACCAAAGCAAGTAAAGAAAAAATTAAACAAGTATTTATGAAAAAAAAAAAAATTGTCACTAAAATCGGACTCGTAGTACAGAAACATAGCAGCAGTTTGGCTTCACAGCCCACACAGTGATTATAGGAGCTGCTGGGTAAATTGTAGGACTTGGATATTACAGAGGGTATCTGGATAGATCACAGATCTAATGGAACTAATTTCTTCTTTAAGTCTTTGAACCCACCCAGTCCATGCCATCCAGGAGGTGGTCGGAGCTGGAGGTTGGCCAGTATGAACATTTTGCTGTGGATCACTGCTCTACCCAGTCACTTTTCCCTTTCTTTCTCCTCCCAGCAAGGGAATTGAGCACTAAGATTTCTTCAGCTTAGAGCCCGTGATAGCAAGAGGGAGAAGAGAAAGCACCAGGACTCCACCTTCCCCAAGAGCCCAGGGACTCTGTCAGTCTGTCACAGAACCACTTCCCCCAAGTAACAGCTCCACTGAAATTCAGTCCATCAGTAAAGCTAACATGCTTCTGTTTAAAAAACCTCTATTTTCTTCAGTAAGACCAAGTATATTAATAAATTAAACATTTGCTAATAAACACTCTCAGCCCTGTTTTGGCAAGTCTGTCTGCTTAAGAGAACAGGTTACTGACACTATTAAGAAACTGGGAAACTTGTTTCTTTCCAGATTATTTAATGCTCAAAGGATTGGAGATCGAGTGACACATAGTTTAGGCTGCAGAATTACAAACTGGCCACTGTTATACTCACTATCACTGTATTTAAACTGGGGATTCACAAGCACCACGTTCTATTTCATCACCCAGTCTCTTAAAGCTTTTTTTTTCCTACAGCAATAAGACAATACCTACATCCATTGTCAATGCCTATATCCACTTCAGTAGTAGGAGTTTTTTCACAGAGTCAGATTTTATACCTGATTTTTGAACCACCAGTGCTAACTAAGCTGATTTCTTCAGTGAATTGCATAAAAATTAGCCTGGAAATCATTTTACATTTTTAAAATATTATAATACTCTTATTTGAAGCTTTATGGATATTAGAAAACTTAAGGTTCTCCCACTCTCCCCCTAAAATGAGTTCCTGATTAGTATCAATTCCTAATTTTTTCAAAGTGTTTATTTTAATAACCTGGAGTTGCAAGGAAACTGGAAAGTGTTCTCTAGTGAGCAGCCGAGATCATGGCAGACTGCCAGGATCTTTGTGACCTCTAGAAACCCTTAAGGTTTTGATCAGCATTTCCCTATCCCCAATACTCCGTTGTTTCTGTTTTAAATTACAGCTCAGTGTCTCCAGGGTAGGTGATGATGTTATGTGAGTGATACAACAGATTGTTACAAGCATCCTTGGATTATGAGATGGGAATATCTTGACTTTCTAAACAATGATAGTGTTTATTGTATTATAGTTCTGAAATTATTATAGTATTATGCTGATACAAATTATACTGCTGCACGTCAAGCATGGTTTTTTTTAAGATATAGTGACTGGAATTCAAAGACTATCAAAGGCAAGGAAAGACAATACCTGACTGTCCTGGATTTTGTATCAGGCTGAGAATGCTATTGTAACCTTCACATGCACTAAATCCTAAAATCAGAAGATACAAATTTTTTTTGACTTTTCTGTGTCTGTAGAGTTAATAGTTACCATAATTATAAAGCATTGTAAATAATGGGTGAAAAGATCATGCTGCTGCTGCTAAAATACATTTGTTTGTTTCAAAATGTGCAATGAGTTCATCCAGGGCCTCTTGTGATTGTCACTGCAGAATATAACAGAAAATTCACCTCTCAGAAGGCACTTTTTGTTTATATATTCACAAAAAGGTTCTTTCCCCACTAACACTAAGGAGAGTTGATAGCCAGATGAGGATTGCTTCCACAGCTGAGGAAAAATCCTCAATGTCAATGGTGCACTGAGAATATAACGTGCTAAGCATGTTACATATTGCACAGCACATGGGGATATATATCAATGTATGTTGCTATGTAAACTGTGGCAGCCTCAACACACCTTGTGTGTAAGTGGCCTAAATTCAGAAGTTTGAAGTGGAATGTCATAGTCCATTGTTGAACACATAATAGACTTGCAGGTATCCTGAAGTGATAAGAACATTAAAGTATCTAAGAAAACAGTTATTTGTTTAAAACCCCCATATTTGTTATTCTAAGTCAAGTAGCACAACTTCAAGCTTTTAAAAATTCATAACACTTTTTCAGCTAGAGTTGGTGTTGAAGCTGAGACAAACATATGCTGTCTTTTCCCATATCACCTTTATGGATCCTTATGCTGCAATGACATTTTAATAGCAAGTTGTTTTCTTCCATGCATTTATAAGTGTTTTCATTGATTTTTTAATTAATGGTGACCTCTAAACAAGTTCAGGTTTTTTCTGTAAGTTATAGAGCATCACATAAATTTACATATAGGTGATCACTTCCAGGACCCAATGTCAGATACTAACTATTTCATTTCATCTCTTCTGGCAGGATTTCTCTAGAATACTTGCCTTGTCACCAACTGTGGCATATCTTCATTATAACTGTCAGGCACAGAAAGGCAGAATCACAAACATGAAGGCAAGAAAAGCTTTGATGGGCAAGAAGGAGACTGGGAGAGAGAGTGCTGAAACAATGGTGTCATCCAGGAGATATTCTGTGTGGTGCAGAGAATGAGACTTTGCCTGGCCTGCTGGGTAAGTCATGAAGTTATTATTACATTGTATATATGATGAAATGTAAGCCTGGTTTTCAGGCTTATTTTTGCTTATTCATTTTCTGATATTATTGAACTGTGGCTTAAAAAGAAAAATATAATATAGTTATTATCCTAACCTCTACTGAACGAGTTAAGTTGATAGAAGGTCAAAATCCAGTCCAGGTAATTTTGCCCATGTGGATCAGGAGTGTTCTGCAGATACAGCTCTCTGTTCTGAAAGTTCAGTGGGCTGTGCAGGCTGCTCCAGGTGTACCACACTACCTAGTTCTGAAATTTTGAATCCTTTTTAGAAAACAGTCTCCAGAACACCTTAAATAGAACCGACTCTCTCCATGTGCCTTCTGACATCTTCTTTGTGAAACGTGGCTCTTCATTGTCATCTTCCTTTGACAGCTTCTCACATCTTGTATGTTCAATACATCTGCTCTGAGCAATTTACCTTTTCATCTGGCATTTCTTTATGTTAAGGCTATGCTGATCCTCATTCCTGAACTGGATCTGCCAGGCTTGCTGATATTGGATCCTGCAGTTTGCCAACCCTCGTTTGCTCTGACTGGTGGTGATAGCAGCACACACCACTTCAGACAGCAGTGGCAGCAGCAATCTATGCAAGCCAGTTGTAGGTATCTGAACATAAATATGATAATGCTGTAATGCTGGACCACAGCCAGCTCTGCACTGCCTTCTGCAACACTCTTCTACAATATGAAGCACAGAGATAATCTGATGCTCAGAGTATTCATCTTGCAGGCAGGCAGACTGGAAAACAGCTCAGATTTGCTTAAATGGCCACAGCTCCAGCTGTAAGGCCTTGTCATTTCTTATATGGAGGGGGAGTCAGGAACTGTTTCAACATAAGAATGATGTACCTGTTTTAGTCCTGTGCATGATGTAAAAAAGCTCTCCACATCTTAATCAGGGAATAGCTGGTGAGAATGACAGTTAGGAGCTTTCACTGATAGCAAATCCCCAGGACAGAGCAAGCAGTCTACATGCTGCTCACAGTTATCTCACATGGGTCAAGTCTAGGAAAATCCATGGCTGCAAGTTACTGTGAGAATAGTTCAAAAAGATTCTTCAGATGATGGAGTACTGATCATGACACACTGACAGCCAGGATTCAGTCATGTATGTGATGTTGGACTATGCATGTGTTCTAGTTTTAATTTACTGGGGTGATAATTTAGATTAAATTATTCCTGTTCTGTTAATTCCTTCAAAGCTGACAAGACTTGCCAGGATCTGTATGAGAAGAGTATTCTTAAAGTTACCAGCTCACGGTCACCAACTTGCAGCGTGCACTGATCACAAACTCTAAATAAGCTACAGGTATATGGGGGAAGTTAATCCATTTCTACATATCCAGATTTCCCATGGGGAAATATGCACTTAGGACTTTGCCCTTTGTAATTTGCTAGTTAGCCTCAGGTTGCTTTACACCTTTGCATTCTTGGAGCTGTGCAGTACCTTCCTTCCCAAGAGTGTCACAAGCCATAAAGGAGGATTAATGCAGCTTTTGAACTCCATTAACTATTGTGTGGATTTTCCACTTGGAAGCTTCTAGCATACACTAAATATCATGCAGAAATAAGAATAATTAGCAGCTAATAAACCATCTGCCAAGTGTTGAGCTTGTATTTTCCTCCATGATCTGACCTTCTCACATATCCTGACTTCTTTCATACTTCCCTGGACAATTAATTTAGACACTACAAAGCAGGCAGACATGTTCCTGAGAACTAAGTTCTTTGATCCACTGGGAAAAAGATGTGCCATAGATTATTCTATCCTTCTTTTCTTGTTTTCCTGGCATTCCCAACCTCTGATGACTAGATCTCACTGTTTGATGATTACAGACTCTCAGAGCAGCATCTCAATACTTACGTGATTTATGGATCCAAACTTTGTGCTAACAAAGCCCTGTAGCATTTTATTGCGCTCAGTAAATAACCTGAGGTTTATTGTTCTTAAAAGAGAACAAGGGTAATGTAATTTTGATTTTGTCTAGCTGTCTGTTACTCCCTCTAGTAGCTTTTAACTCCTCTGCCCTTTTTGGTGTTATTGAGATCTCAAGGATGAGATGTTTCTACAGCTGTTAGGAAAACAAATGGCTGAATGGAGACAAAAGGCTGAACCACAAACTTTAGAGTTATTTGCTTGGCTTGTTCTGCTTGCTGATCATCAGGATATGTATCCCAAGATGGGCAACTCTAAAAAAGTCAGAGATTATTCTTTGGCTAAACAAAATCAAGGAACACAGGAGAAACCTGAGGTACTGCATGTGGGTTATTGAGATGCAGAGAGGTTGGAGGGGAGAGGCACCATCCTCCCCCCTCCTGATGAACAGACACGAGAGGTGGTAAAGAGGAAAGGGAAACTTTAGTGTCATGCCAGTGGACAATTTCAGCAGAGTAAAGCACTAAGTTACAGAGACCAGATTTTCATGGACCACTTGTCTTCCTTTCTAAAAATGTTTGGGTGATTTTGATGCTTATAAAATCTGAAAATCTTTCCTTATGCATAGGGCAGATAGGTGATTCACACTTTGTAGCATAGCTCTAGTTCTGTGTCTCTGGCTCCAGAAACATCTTCATCTACCTCCCTATGCAGAAATGATGGAAAAGATGTCACCTAGGAAATAAAATGTAGCTTGCAGATAAATATTTCAAAGCAGATTTTCACAAGGAAATGTTAATGGCTCTAAGATGCTAGACTATGACAATATAAGATCATCATATTATAAAGTGTGCCATTTGTATGTGTTTGAAAGGAACCCTGCAAAACTGCTGTCCTTTACTGTAATATTCTTACTCTGAGAGGAAATAAGCCTAATATATTTGCATAAAGTTATTGAGATCTCATTATGAGAGGCATAGGATCACAGTCAGAAAAAAATTAGTCAGCTAATTATTAGATGAGTGCATAAAATTATTAATATAATGAACAAATTGTAGAAAGAGACAGCCTAATAGTATAAATTGTGTTCTAAATTCTTCTCCTCTATATCTGCTAAAATTTGGACATTTTCGAAGAGTCATAAACAATTTTACTTTTAATATTCTTAAAGATTCAGAAGTTTCTGGTATTTGTTACTGGTTTTGCTGCAAACATTTTTATCCAGAATTAGTGCCTGGTCTCTATCACCACAGTAACACCTTTGCACGTTTAAGGTAAAACTGGAGTTTACTGACTTTGATGCAAAATCCTGTAGACACAAGGTTAACCCCAGAAATGTACTAAAGAAATGGCTTTATAAGTGAATTTTGCCATTACAGGTCTTAAAGAGACCTTTATGGTAGTTAAACATTTAGGAATAAATCCTCTGCAAATATCTTATCCCTTCTAATTTTCTATGGATTCTTGAAGATCTTTTCTGGGGATAATTGTTTCTGAGAGAAATTGATTCCTTTTCATACACCTCTTTTCTTAAGTGGAGGGCCTTTAGCAAGGAAGAAAAAACAAGAATCCAAGAAAAATAAGTGTTAAAATGGTGGGAAGACATTATTAATCATTAATGTAAATATTTTCCTTTAAAAATCCTTATAGTTCTTCATTTAACTAAGTAAAGCATTTAAAGGCAATTTAATTACAGAGCTATGGCTAGAAACTTGAAACTGTTCTAACCAAAGTGATGGTCAGGTTTGTTTTTCACAAATGATAAAGGATGTTTCCTCATAAAATCAATGGCTGTTCAGAAATTAACTTGAAGCTCTAACAAGAATCTGGATTACTGTAGGAGGAATGCAGTTTTCCAACCTTAGAGCTTTGAAAAAACGAGAAATAGTTTAAACCTTTATTATAAATGCAAAATATATTCTTTAAACTAGAGTTAGTCATTTGATGAGGTAGAGAATAAAAAAACCACATTTCCTTTTTGGAAGCTTTTTATAAAATGCCATCACATTCTTTTCAACACAAGAATTCATCTCTTAATTTGCTTCTGAAGATATGAGCACATTGTTTCACATGGCCAAGGCCCCCATGCCAGAGCAGCAGAACCAGTCAGGCTGTTCTTGGCCATCACCCCACTGCAAACGGGGTCACTTGGAGGGGCCTCTGTGAAACAAATCCACAGCACCCAGTGCCCCAACCACAAACATTCCAGAAAATTCCTTACCCTTTACATAAGGGAGAGCTGCCCCTGGTTCTGTTTTGTGCCAGGGTCAGTGGCTGAGGATTCAGTATCAGCACAAACCCCCCAAGGGGCCTGCTCTGCCCACTGGGGGTGACAACAGTTGTTCAGCCACAGCAGCTGTGCTGCCAAAGGGCACCAGCATGGAAGGGGAGCACACGAAGTTCCCTTGCTCCTGTGTGCCAAGGGCATGGACTTGCTCCTCATTTGCAGATGCCCAAACTTCCTTAAAATCAGAACAAGAATGGAAAGTGCATCTAGCTGAAGACTCCTTCTAGCCTCCTGGCTTCTCAAAACACTTCTCAGGAGGGTCTGATTTGGTAAATTGTTTGGTAGTTTTCACTGCACTTTCCCTAACTAGATTCCATTGCTCTTGGCAATGAACATTTTTCCTTTTCCAACACTGAACTCTTTAAGCTGTTTCTTTTTTCTTCTTTTTTTTTTTTTTCAAAGCTGTAAGAGAAACTTCCTGCATATCCCTTTATCTCTCTCTTTACTCCAGGTTAACAACAAAACCACAATTCGCCTCAATAAAGTATATAGAGGTCCTAAGTGAATTGTAGTGCCCCTGGGTAAAATCCTTGAGCCATTAGAGATGATGAGAGCTTTACTAGGACTTTTGACCAATCAGAATTTCAGCTAATTGGCTTAAACTGGCCATTACTCTAAGCACTGCCAGAATCCTGCTTCCTTTGCACGGCTCAGAGACTGCTCCTACCCCCACCTCAGAGTCACACCCAGGACCATTCTGTATCCAGGGCTGGAATCGCTGCTCTGCAGAGAGAAATGAAGTGCTGGCAGGCGTTGGCTGCCCCTTTCTGTCCTGGCAGCCCCTGCTGTGCTGCCCGGAATGGCTGAGTGCAGCCTGCCTGAGCAGCCCAGCCCAGCATCACCAGAGGGCCTGGGAGGGCACAGAGGAGCAGCAGAGGGACAGCAAGAGGAAGCACAGGGTTTAGCATGTCTGGAGAATGTGGAGAGAAAGTAACAGTTCGAAAGTGATCAGATTAGCCCTTGTCTATGGCAAAGGCTGGGGTTTTTTCTCTTGTCTGCTGCTGTGGAGTGTAAAGGGTGAACTGACACAACAAAACCAAACTTTCAGGGTAAAAAACTACACTGGTTTTGAGAGTTTCTTGTGGACACTTCCAGCTTAACAAGTGCTGACTCAAATAATGTCCATTTGTTATGTACATTCTCTTTTTTATATGCTCATGGGTGTGTACAAATAGCTATTTATCAAATGTGCATTTTCTCTAACTGACAAGGAGTGAATGGTAGAAGACAATTGGATTATTTTGGATTATGTTGCAAATTCATTACGGATTCAGAAGTACAGTTATAGTCTTAAGCTTGGGTGTAAAGACATGTTGCTTAAATGTATGAGCTGAAACCAAAATTATTTCACTGAAGAAATCTTAAAAGCTCTTTAGATGTGATAACTAAAAATTCAAGATTAAATTAAAATCCACATTGTAATCATCTGGGAATGATTATCAATGCAGTTTTGTAGCAAGATTCCAGAGATTTTTTTCCAACTAATTTTTCTATTATAAAAATCAACAAAAAAGTTAGTTCATAAATATTCAACATACTCCGTTCCCTTCTTGATTTTATCTTATGATAATAAAACTAGAATCAGAGCCAATATGTACATTTCAAGGAAATTTATAATGTAAAGCAGAGAACATAGAACAAAGTACTGAAAATCATTTATGATTGAAACTGTAGATTGAAGTTGGTGCAAGTCTCTCCCTGAGTAGCATCTCACAATTGCCTCATAATATTGGGATGTGCACTCATAAGCTTTTTAATGTATGCAGCCAAGCTCTTCTTCTTTATTGTGTAACCACTGCACTGATTCTGCAGTGGGAAAGTTGGGATGACTGGTTGAAAAATTAGGAGGGAATTGATTTTACAGAATGTTAAATTTCTGATGAGAGCCTTTTAACATCTAAAATACAGTACCAAAGTTTTGCACAGCCCGAGTGATAAAAAATTGTCTTTATAGCTGTAAATATACCAGTTTATAATGGTTAATGCTTGCACCTGAATATGCAGGCAGAACTGATCTATTTGTGAATTTACATTTTTGTCATTTTTGTTACAAATCTATGACTTTTGAGACAAAATATGAGGGTGGGAGTTCAAGGATTTGGAGAGATGATTAAGCTCTAAGTCAGCAGTTAAAAACAATATTGTTTTGCCATGAAAAAGGCAAGCATAGTTTGTGTGAGGGCAAACCAACAATGAAAGCAAAAGGTAGTTTTTGTTTACCTTTCAGTGGGCTGACTCTTACCATATTAAAAAATAAGGTCTATCAGTCTCTATCCTTCATTTTGATGAGCACAAATTTGGCAGATTATAATAATAATAAAAAGGTTGTGTTGATGGTTTGTGGGGTTTTTACAAAACATGATTCCTGTTAGTTTGGCAGTGCTTTCTGTACTGGTTTCTGATACCCAGAATCCCAGTGACATGTAAGATTACAACAGGCATGAAGCACTGATGATTGATATTGCTGACAGCTGTGGTTAGTAGTGGGAATATTTGCCACTGGAAGTTATTCAACATTGAGAGTACTGTTATTTGGTGTGCCTGTCCAAAGACAAAATACAGTTTCAGATATTAAATTCAATAGTATATAAAAGGAATAGCACCTCATTAATCAAATTTGTTAAGTAAAGTTTAGATTGGAAAGTAAAAGTGAAATCCCAAGGGAAACACATCACTGTTTTCCAAAGATATTGAACTTTCCATTTTGTAGATGGTAAATACGTCCCTGTACCACTGGGCAACATTTCAAAGTACAACTCTGCACCCCAATGACAGCAAAATGAGTCTCATCCTTCAGATGTGTTATTGAAGTCTGCTGGTGTGTGACTCAAAGCTGCTATATAATAGTCTAGTTCAGCAATGCTCTCTTCTGTCATACCAATACTTTTATTTTATTAAATAATCATTCCACCTTTTAGCTGCAGTATAAAATGCAAAAATATATTCTTAATATTTTTTATTACCATAATGCTAATTCTTGCCACTAAAGGATAATGTCAGTGACTGATTGTATTTCTCCCAAATACATTTTACATTGATGAATATGTTTATTAAGATATGTCAAATGATTCCTCTGAATTAAGAGCTGAATAGAAGTAAATGATAGGATGCAAGGCAGTAATCCAATCTCATTGTTCTTATTATACAATACATGAAGGAAGAGCAAAACTTCACTGTGCAGTTCTAGTGGAAATCCTTACATGCAGCAGAGCTTACGAAGACCTGCCCCACACAACTCAAACCTAAAATTGCACGTAGGATCCATAACAGCCTCATAGAGTTTCCAATAAAATCTAACAAGAAGTATTTTAGAACAAAGAGACCCACTGAACATATGGGATGATGTTAAGTTCACAGTTTGATTTGATTACAAACCAAATTCCTCAGTCCTGTTCATGCAAGATTTTATATTTGCTATTGCTTTTGCTTTCCATTTTTTTTTTTCATTTGCCAGATTAAGCAAACAGGATGATTCCAAAGGGATGGAACAAATTGTTTGGTAGGAGCATTGCTAGAGTTCTGCCATAGTACACTTTGTGAAGGCTGGTGGAGCTATAAATAAATAGATATTGTGTATGCTATATAGTAATATTTTCAAAATCACCCTGGTTTTTTTAAAATGTAATTGATGAAATCTACCAACAGTCAATGACAAATGAGATTTCTCATTTGTTTTACTTCTTGTCTTTCCTAAACAACCCCAGAATCTCTCATTCTCAGGTTGTAATTAACTTCCTTGAAAATATTCATTGGTGTTTCAAGAAGTTTCAGAGCATCTTCTCATAAATCAGCATCATGCATCTGAATTAAAATCTGAATGTAAATCAGAAACGTTTTATATTAATGATTGTGAAGCTAAACACATATTCAGAACTGATTAAGCATTACTGTCTTGCAGTGACTGAGTTGCAAGAGGAATGGATTTTCAGACTCTACATTTATATGGGAAATTTGGTTTCCAGCATGGAAACTCTGGATATCTGGAATGCATTGCTATAGCTGTAGTTATATTAACAAAAATTCTATCACTAATTTGCTAATGCTTTGAAGTTGTACTTGTAGCAAGATTTCAGTTTAAGTCAGTATGTAGAAATTAATTTAAAGGTTTAAAAAGTCTGAAGATAGCTGTGACAAAGCAGCTTGCAGCCTCTAACCTCAAACAGAACTTATATTTAAAAATACAATATTTCTTTTGACATGGCTGGTAATAGCAGTGAGGGCTCCTACTTGGATGATTAGTTTGTAAAATGTATCATTTAAACATGGACTTTGTCCTCTTAGCTCTATATTACAATCAGAATGCCATAGGTAGCTCTCTCCCAGGGTTAACTGAAAGCTAAACTTGTGTTTAGCTCAGGAATTTAATCTAAATTATCAGATTTTTTTAGTGTTAAGGCGTTTCCTGTACAGATCACAGAAACCCCAGTAAAATCAGTTTTTGCACACTGGCAGCAAAAGAAGAAAAAGGCTTTGACCGTAAGCAATTCCCAGTATTGCTGACTCCAGACCCCTCTGCCACAGCACTGTACACTCTTCTGAACTAAGGACACCCTCCAGTCAAGCTGGCCAGTTTATTCTCCCTCATTCTTCACTGTCTTGGAGCACTCCATCAGCAGTACTTCTTCACTCTTTCTGCCAATCTGCTCAAACTATCTTTTTCTTGGCTGAAAACTTATTAGTGTTGTCCATCTTTCTACTCATAGAACATGGCCCTGTCTACACAGCTCAAATTTTCAGTCTCCTGTCCTTCTAAGAGAGCAGATGAACAGCCGGATCAAGTTCACGAAGAGAATAGTGCCATTCCTCTGGGCTAGACCATGCACAAAGGCAGGCTAAAAAGCATTTCACTGTAATCCAACAGTCCAGGCACCAAAGAAGCCAAACCATGTTATTTGCTCAGCCCTTTGCATTTTGCAGCCCTCTGTCCAAAGCAGGGGTTTGGTGGAGTTTCAAGGCCCCTGTCAGCAGAAGCACAAGGTGACAGTAAATCTGCACATCCTCCACAACCACTTCTTCAATAGCAATTAACTGTCCAACAGTTACTGTGTAAGCAAATCAGCTCTCATGTTTGATATGCTCCATGAGCTTTACCTTTTGAACAACAGGACTTCTCTTTACTCAGGTTTCTTAGTAAGCTGCCCTGCTTATTTCCAGTGACCAGTGGTAGCAATTACATTTAGGCAATGCAAGATAAGGAATCATCTGATTTCAACATCTCATGTATGTTAAACATAAAAATAATTAATTTGCCAAAGACAACAACAAAAGAAAGCTTATTCACTAGTGATGAAAGACTGAAAAATATTCTTGCAAATTCTGTGTTCACAGTGTCAAACTAGTGACAGTTCCTGTCACTGGTAAACACAGGCTGAGCTCCTGTGTGCAGAAATGGGGTCAAGAACAGTGATATGCAATACAGAATTTTTATTCTAATGTACAAGGACGTCAAAAAATACCCTCCTATTTAAATGCTTACTGTATCAACACAGAAATAAAGAAAAAACAAAAGTTAACTTACAAGGCACCAGTTAAAGAGATGGCATAGCTTTGTTTTCAAAATTAGCATTTGTTGTGAGTCGGTATCCAGGACAACTGACAATCAAATGAAGCAGCAAACACAACACTGAATATATTTTTAAAAGATCATTTAAATCACATGTGCTGCAAATCTTTAGCCAGTATTAAAACTGGCCATTTGAAACAGTGCAACGTTTCCTTCTTTGAATCATGTGTTTAAAATCCACTTTTTTAAAGTTCAGTTCAAAATAAAGAAATAATTCATACATGTCAAACTAACTAAAAGCTAGTATTTTTCATCTTAAAACCTCCTTAATCTATAATTGGCTTCCTTTTAAAATCGCCTTTACCCTGGGAGCCTGCATAAATTGTTTAAATTTACTAGTGCAAGGCTGGTTCTTGGGAAAAAGTAACAGAGCTTTTACTGATCATTAGGAAAAGTGACTGTGAATTGCACCACTCTGCTATCATAGATCATGAATCAGAAATAATAGCAGTAATCACGTTTCAGAAATGAGGATGTAGCTATGAAGCCTCCTAACTCCCACTCTATCAGTGTTATAATCCCAACAAGTTAAATAAATCCCTTACTTCTAACACAATAAGTAGGAAAAAAAAGAGAAAAAAAATAAAACCAAAGAAGAGAAAAAATACCTTGAATGGTGCTGCTCTCTTAAGATTCCTGAAAGTCGGAGATGAACACAACAACTCAAATTATGCATCAAACCAAACTTTTGGGTTGATGTTTTTAACATAAGTTTTTTACTTTCTTTTATTTAACATCTCACGTTAGAAGGCTTGAATGCTACACTTTTTGATAGATATCTGCTGCTTGTTTACAAAGCACCACTACATTCTAATGTGTATGAATGAAGGGGAGTAAGAGCAAAACAATCCTAAGGAAAGCACAGTACTGGAAGAAAATTATGACAACAACCCTCAGGACAAAATAGCTTTTACTAAAAATCCTCTAGGTTGTCTGGATTCACATGAGCAAAGAAAAACTTGTGCTTTTCAGGAACCTCCAAAATGTCTGTTCTTTTCTGAATATCAAACAAGAAGGGACAAGAAACTGGGTAAATTGCAAGACTCTGAAAAGAGCTTTTGGCCTTCCACTGGCCTGTGAGTTCTGGCAAATAGCTGCAGGCATCAGAGAAAATCCTTGTCCTCTGGTAACAAACAGTCCAGAAACAGAAACACACTCACTTTCAGTGTCAGAGATCATGTGAAGTTTGTCATTTTGACAAAAGAGCTTCCCTTCACAAAACACTTTCAGAATGTGTTGGCAACCTCAGCAAAATGTTTTCAAGAGGACAGAAAGAGCAAATGAACATTCAAATTAGAACATTTTTAATAATGTTTGGCCTTCAACAGTTTGTCTGAAAGGATATGTAAAGCCTAAGACATTCCTCCTGCCCTCTTCATTTTTATGGATCAATGTGAAAAGTGCATCAGCCTCAAATATTTAAGTCTCTTTATAAAGTGGTAACTTAGGAAACTTTAAAAATGCATATTAATGACTAGGATGCAATAATTTTAACACAATTTCATTTTCTGTATATAGGATCTGGAATAGAATTTCTATGAAAGCTGTGATTATCTCTGGTTTATTTGCTTATTTAGCCTGTCACTTTTCCAGCACTGGTAGTAGCTAATACTTCACACAAAATTTCTGTGTATAATAGCCACCCTTGCAGTGTTTCAGAACTTCACTATAAAATTCTGATTTGCTAAGATAGTGACCTTGGAAAATCTGTCTTAATAATTTCCTCTTTATATAAAGATTTTTTTTTCCTGCACCATAAATGCACATTTTCAACAGATTTCAATCACTTGTGATGTGCTGGCTAATTCTAGTCATGTTTTACATGAGATTATGAGAATAAAATGGCAAAAAATACTGAACAGCAATCCACTTGCTATAAATTTATGCAATACTGGTTATGGAATGCCTTGAGTAATGTCACCACTTGAAACTCTGCACTTAACAATCTAAAATTATTGACTTAATTCATAAAGCTGATTAAAGACTGAAACAATTATAATTGGAGCCGCTGGCTTCCGAGGTTTCCTTCTGTAGCAGGAATGCCTGAGATGCATAAGAAGTATTGTTGGGACTGTCCCTACACATGAACCAAAGGATTAGGACAGCTCCAAAGTAGCAGCAGTGCTTCTGTGTTGTAAATTGCAATGGTGCAAGAGCTGCTTCACAAATAATTCTTCCCTCTGTGCCAGAGGGCCATATTCTGAGACAGAGGTGGTATGGATAAACCAACATCCTATTAAATGCAGGCTTTCTTTCTTCCTTGATGCAGCACCTGTGTGACCCTGATTGCATTTATATGCAGGAGTTCCTAGAAGCAAGGCTTAAATCTGAATTCAAATCCAAGAAACAATGAGTTTAAAGGCTTGCTCTATTATGTTTAATATTGTACTATATACAGAGAGTTTTAACCAAAATATCTCAGTGTGATCATGACAAAAATCTAGATAAAATCAATGCATTAAGAACCTCTTTACTTCCTGGCTCCTTCATTAACTGGGATTCTGAATAAACACTTCACATGTGAGAGCAAAAAACAACCCAAACTTCATTACTATTTGGTACTGTTCTTGCAAGCATGGTCATGGGAAGGATCAGATATCAGCAAGGAGCTGATACACAGAGCAAGGAGATGCAGTGCACATTCCCATCCTCCTTCACCCTTCAGAAGTCAAGCTGCAGGGTGTTAGAGCACCTCTGACTGAGGGAGCAGCCTAGGTTCCCTCCAGAAGTGGTGCTTTTACACAGGTAGGGTGTGTGCTTCCCTCTCTGCCCTGCACATCTGCACAGCCCCAGGTGGAAGCTCTTTGCTGGAGAGCAGGGCAGACAGATGAGCTGTCACATGAGGAGGTGTCACATGTCCCTCTTTGGGGTACCTTCATTCGAGGGCACAGCTTTAATTCTCTCCCATTACTCTGGGATGGCCATCAGCCTCTCCCACAAAGCAGGCACCAGGAGTGCAGGCACCATGTGGATCTGCTCTTTCTCCCATGGTCTTTACACACTTCCACAAAAAAAAGCACCAATAACTGCACAATGCAGTCCAAATAAAACTCCAAATAGAAGCAAATGGTCTTCTACAGTTATGGAAAAGATGAGTGCACATACTTTAAATATTTCAAAATGCAAATACCAATGCAGTAAAAGTATATTTGCAATAAAATGCACATCTGCACTGATCTACAGCACAGAATGAAGCCACCCACTGCCTAACAATATAAACTTTCCTGAATTATACTTTTTTATTTTATAACTATATTGAACTTGATTTTGTAAATATATCCATAATTTAAGCATGTGTATATATATATTTAAGATATGGCTGAATATAAGTTACTTAAATAAGTATCCAAATTAAATATGCAGTGGCATTGTTTATCACAAGAGGAATATATATCTGAGCATGAGAAAGATCTCTACTGTGCTCTAATACAGACTGGGAAATAAGTTGTCTAGGACTTCAGAACCATTTGAAATATCTCATCTGAAGCTCCAAGGTGCACTTTTTCCTTGTCTTCAATAACATAAACATGTAATAGCAGATACAAAATAGAAATATTATGTAAAACTTAAAATAATAATCTTCTAATCTTTCCCTTGAGAAAATGAAAACCACATACTTGCTGCTATCCAGGGAAGTATTTAATTATTTTACCAGTGGATATGATCTAACAGCCTAATGAGACCACTTTGCTATTGGATGTTACAGCCCTATGAGACATATTGTTAAAGTTGGCTGTAACCACAACAGTTTGTATTTTGTTATGACAAAACACAGAATAAGGCAAAGGTTGGTGAGCTGAGCAAAAACAACAGGTAGAAGAAGACAAAGATACAAAACCAATATTAGTCAACCAAGAAAACTAATTAAAATGAAATATAATAACTAATTTTCCTATTCAAAATTTATTTCTCTCGCTGTTGCACTAATCTACATTAGGAAACTAAATTTTTCTGAATCTGACAAAATTAATATTTCTAATTTGCAAGAATCCATATAGAGTTGATCCTCATTTGACATTCAGCAATATTAGTTTCATAATGCTCATTTCAGCGCCAGCATTCCAGCTACTGATAAAGTTAAAATGCAACTTACGTAAGTTATTTGGAGGAGGTCTCGTCTCCATGTTTTCATAATGCTGCACATGTACTACAATGTTTAGATCTCTTTCCATATGATCTGTTGTACAAGGACCTTGAGGTCGCATAACATCAGCAAGAGCCCTGAAAACCAAACAAAACCAGAATGAATCTGCAAAATCTGTAAGACATTAACAATATGTTCCAAGATCTATTTCAGTTTGAGATGCAGTAGATCATAATGTCTGCTGGAGAAACCAGCTCCCTTCACAGTAAATGCAGGGAAGTAAATTCATTGTGAGACTTCACACCTAAGGCTCTATTTAGGTTGTCTCAGTGTGCTAGAAGTAAAACACAGAAACACATTAAGTTCTTTACGTGTCTTGGCTTCGGAGGAACATAATTTAAGCTCCTTGAGACTTGCAGAGCTCTGCCACTGCATGTGCCCAGTAACATTATTGCCATCTTGGTTAAACTGGGCACCTCAGCACCTAGCCCATGTCTACACCTTTCCCAAACTGCTTATCTTCACACCTAGATGACCAGATTCAAAGGAAACTCTCACACAAGCATTTGCAACTGGCACACAGGACACAGTGGTCTTCACAATTTTCATTCCAAAATGTCACTCAAGTTGAAAAGTCGTAACTTCCATGCAGAAATCCAGTAGGCAGGGATTTAAGGATTTCTCATCCAGATGGGGAGATCAAAAAGGTCTTTTTCTAACTTCTGTGAGTGTCCTAGTCTTTAACATGGAGTAAAGCTTGCACAGGAACACTCCCTGCTCCTTTGAAGCCGGTTCGGAAACAGGATGAAAGCTTTGTGCTGGCAAAGAGGGAGTAAGCAAAAGGTTCCTCAGTTAGGCCAGGCCCAGCTGGTGCTGGCTGTGGGCTTGCTCTGCAGAGCTCCAGGCAGCCTGACAGCCTCATCCTGCTCTGGGGCAGTTTAAGGACCAGTTTCACTGCTGAGTGTCCTGCTGAGTGTAAGTCCATCCTTAGGCTCATGGATAAACACACGCCTGGATCAGCTCTGGGGAGACAGTTACTGACCAAGTTCCAAGCTCTGAAACTCCCAGCATGGTAACATCTAACTCTGTCTGTGAGTCTGTGCTACTCTGCCAGAGTTCCACAGGAGCAGCATTAGCCCTTAGCTATGTGCCAGAACTACCTGCTGAACTGCAGTGCACTGAGAAATAATTGGCCCACCTGCAGAAACTGTTGCCTTAGGCAAAGGAAACCTCTAGTACGTGTTACCAGTGTCTTCAGGGTTCAGTGCAAATCTTTTCTATTCAGGTCAGTGCATCATGGGCCATTATTTACCTCCTTTTTGTTTTATTGTTTTTAATTTTTAGACCTCTTGAGCAATTTTTAAGGGTGTGGATACATTTTCTGGGCACTGTTCCCAGTTTAGTTTAATTTTCTGCAAAATTATATACAGTGTCCCAGATACTGCATCAAGAAATATTATCTTATAAACTAATAAATAAATAAAAATAGGCAGATTCCTTGGTGAAAGCCATGGCAAGCGCCATCTAGCTCCTCCACTGTGACATGATGATTTCTCAATCAAGCAGCACTATACTTTTAAATATTAAAAAGTAGCTAGCTTCATTTAAGTTACAGAGAGAAATCCTGAGCTGGATCTTGCTTTCAGAGAGCTGGAACATAGCTGAACAATATTGGTGTTTTCTTGTGTTTGTGGCGAACATTATGTTATTAAAATATTAGCTACAGTTGTGATCAACATGTTAGAGAATACTCTGTTGATCCTGTAAAAGGTCAGAAGACAGTAACCACATGATTAATGGTATCAGAGTAATGCTCCCATTTGAAGCAGTGCTTATACAGCAGAAATAGCAGAGCTGGCCTACATAGCAGAATAATAAAAATTCAGCAGAAGAGATCTCACAAAGACATGTAGAAATGATGCAAAATGAAAGCACTATATTGCAAAAACAATTTAAAACAAGTGGGAACCAAAACCATTAATATTTAGTCAATTTATGTAAATATGTCTCTAGATAAAGGAAATTATTGACATCAGTATTAATTGTAATTCCAGAGGCAGCTGGACACATTTCTGGGAAGGAAAGAAAAGTAAATGAAATTTCCTAACTCCAGTGTGGGAGTTAAAACTGTGAGATCCAAGTACTTCCCAACTTTGTGAGACTGGGTTTTCAGAAATCCTTTCCTCATTGCTCTTAATCTGATGGTAAATATTGTTTTCTGTAGACTTTCAATAACACATGATGGCAGATGAACTACTGCCTGTCTATGAAAATGCTAAGTTTTCTACCATTTTAGGGTGGCCTTTTTTGAATGGTTTTTAAGGAATTACCGTCCAATTCCTTGTTCTGTATTAAGAAAAGATGAACTACTCACCATCAAGTTCTATTTTTAATAACACAGGAAGAAAGAAGAGCTCAGATGGTTCACAATATCTGGAAGGCTGCTAACACACTGTCAGAAGCACTGTTTTAAAAAACAGGAGTTACAGCATAAGAGCATGATTGTAAATATTGTCCTTTCAGTTCTTGGTTTGTTTGCACATTCTCCACAAGGATTAAGGAAGAAGAAAAAGGTGCAGTTGTATTTACAGAATAATCTCCTCCATGCAACAGAGGTAAAGCTTTTTCATTTTCTGATCATTTTTGAGAGAGAATTCTCCCCTTGAACTGATGGAGCCAGGAAGGCCCATTGGTGTAGTCTCAAGCAGTAAGAATGTGCTGCCCTTACATGCCTAACAAAGCTCCTGGTGTGCTTCAGCAGGCAGATCAGATCTGTGTCCTCTCATGCACAGCACTGCCACGTTCCCTCGCTTTGCCACAGCTCCCTCCTACACCATCTCATTTCCTTATTCTCCTCAAAAACAGGAGGGGAAAGGAAGAGCACTCTGGATACTACTATTACTGCTTAGTCTGGGGCATTGTAGCTGAAGGGAATACTTACCTCATTTTAGTATCAAGGAACAAATATATAAATGAGGAGAAACAAAACCTGCGAGGTCTAAAAGGAAATTCACCATGCAGAGTTCATTCTGTACTCCCCTCTCCACGTTCATCTTCCAGATTTACAGTTCTGTGCCAACAGAAAGAAAATCTCAACAGGGCCATACCTGGCCTGTTTCCTCAAAACAGAAGGAAGTAACAAGCTCTTTTAAAAAAGGACAGGTCTTGACTTTTTTTCTAAAGGGACTTGCCCAATAGAGACTTCTTCCTATGTATTGTTTTCACTAACTAAATACATTTCCACAATGATTTTTCCATTGTCAAATATTTCAGGAAAATTCAGTGAAGTTAATGGAGTGTTCTTGGTTTGTTTTGGTATAGTAGTACACAAAATTTAATAAAAGTCAGCTGTGTAGAAACTATGCTCAGTTAATGAAGAAAGTTTTCTTTATTAACATTGTACCACTCATACACACACCAGTGTCTTACTTCAACAGCAGATCAACTGACTGAAAGATGAAATAATGCAAGGAATTAAAAAGTGTGGCACAGTTTTGCTTCCTGTTTAGAAGTCAATGCTCTTGTTCCCACGTGTCAGGTCTCTGGTAATATTTTTAAATATTTTTGGTAAATCAAAAATGGAAATACATAATTTACATGAGTTGTACTCAGTTGTTCATTTTTCTTAAAAAAATCAGTCCCCACAGAAAAAAACCAACAAAAAAAACCAGTTTCCATTATCCATTGTCTAGGTGAATTTGTTTGCAGAAATGAAGGGGACTCAAATGTTTCATGTAGCCATTGGCTAGGCAAGGGAAAGGAGACAATCTCAGCTAAGGAAATAGGTGACAAATCATTCTCTGTGTGTTTCTTGCTGCCAGCCAAAATGGAGTAACACTTAGTACTTTTGCTTTGGCCTACCTAACACTCTCCATGCATTAAACTTCTGCTTATTAATAAGGTTCAGTACAGGAAAAAAACGTAGGAGGTGTTCTTTTTTGTTTTGTTTTTCTGATATTGTAGTGATGAATGTTATAAAAGAAGGTGACTATGAACATAGCCTATATATTATATTAACTGTTGGTACTATTAACTGTTTGAACAGATAAATTATTTCTTAAGCATTGCAGCCTTTATTCAGAATATTTGTAGTGTAAAATGAGCTAGAATGGAATATTTTAGTTAAACACTCACTTGAGGACTAAGAGGTTACTTCAATTCTTCACTCAATGAATATATTTTTAGATTGCCAAGGGATTTACAAATCTAATTCCTTTTCAAATTAATGTTAAACCCATCCCACAACTGGAATAAGACTGAGAGAACTTTTTTTAAAGAAATAAAAGCTATAGATCTGCTTTTTCAGAACATGACTAGCTATTATGTGTACTGAGTGGGTGACTGTTTTTCCATGTGATCATGACTTTCCAAGTTTCTGTATAATCCTGCCTGGAACAGTTTCATGTACAAGATCACAGATGCTGTTAAGTAATCAAGGTAACAGACGACCTTTGCTAAGAGCCACTTCAGAAACCTAATCTTTATGCACACATGACCGAGGGATATCAGAGTGATTCTCCAATCCCCCGTAATTCTATTTCCATAAACTGGGGCAAAATATCCTGTCTGAACACTTCACACCTGTACTTTAGATAGCAAATATTTCTACTCACAGAAACAGGACCTATTTAAGTCATAATTTGCAGAGATGGGTAAAACTTCACTCTCTTCTGGGCTTTGTGACTGTTACGAGCCCTCCTTTTTTTGCCTGCACAAAGACACTAGAGAGAGAGACTGAAGCAAGGGAGAGCTTTTTGCAAACAAGCTCTGTAGATGAAGATTTTAAAAATAAATTGGGACCCATGTATTGTTTTTCTCAACTTATATTCAAAATGTCTAAAGGATTATCATATCTTCCTCAAAAAAAAACATCTTTGCAGAAGTATCACTGACACATGATATTGGCTAAAATTTCTGCAATGTACTTTTTTCCTCAGGAGTAAAAACGTATCCATATCAGCCAGTTTATAAATAGCAAATAATAGCTCATGGACTGGTGATGCATTTTCAGGAGTATTTCTGTGACTTTCTCTGTTCATTTCAGGATAAGCATTTAATCAAAAAGTCATGCAGAAACTTCAGTAAAAAATGAGGCTCCAGGTGTTGAGTTGATCTCTTGGACTGTCTTTCAAAGGATGACTCTTCATCTAAACCTTAAAGATTATGAGCTACACCATCAGCAGTCAGGGCAAGAGGAAGCTTTCTGCCACACTGCACATCCAGTAGAAGGTATCCTTTCATTGCATTTCATCACCAAAGTTGCCCAGTATGCTGGGATCTATTTAGACTCCTTAATGGATCTGTTTGCCTTTTGTAATGCCTTTCCCCCATCTGCTTTACTTTCATGTGCCTGGGATTAGCATAAAGAATCAGACAGGCTGCAAACTTGACAAATGTGTTATGCCTCGATTTTGAACTGCTGTGACAATCTGGGTTTGGAATATGTTGTTAAAGCCACTGGGCTCTGTCCCGAGTTGCCCACCTGCCTATCCACCACTAGGCAGCCAGGATCTGGAGTAGATGGTACACAGCATGCCTGACTCTAGGTGGGGGAGGTTCTCTTTGATATAACTCAGCCATTACACCGGGGAGACAGAGTTAGAACACACACATGCATGGATGAGGCAAGACTTTCATATTCAATTTTTTACCTCTCAACAGTAACTGAAAAAATGTTGAGAAATTCTACAATAGCTTTTCCTTTTTGTGTCTTCCTCTTCCCTTCCACCCTGACTCATTTTCACAGCTTAGAAATTTTACAAATAGCTCACACACTTGCAAGGGCTGGGGGAGTAGGGAAGGTCCTGCCAAAACCATTTTGCAGCTGGAGAGGGAGGGTGAGATGGCATTTGTTTACATCCTTCTGTTGAGAAGTAAAAACATTTTCCAATCTTTGAAACTGTTGGAAGAGGGAACACATCAGGCTTTCTATAATTCAGTGTTGCTGGTTTCAGAATTTTTTTTTTTTGTTTTTCTATTTATGCACAGTATATCTGGGAACACTTGCTGGATCTTGTTAGGGAGAGGGTCAGGCACTGCAGATAAAAATGGACTACTGTCTGTGCAGATTCCACAATTATCCCTACTCTTCCTCAATATGCATGTTCTGTGATAACCCAGGCTGAGAGCACCACAGGAGCTCTGCTCAGCAAAGTTGGTCTCTCTCAGTCGCCTTGCAGGGGAATGCAGCCTGCCTGGCAGGAGTTGTTTGTTTAGCAGGGACACAGGGGCTCCTCTCTCCTCTCTAGGGGCTGGGCAGGAGGTAGGGGAGAAGGGGACCCTGCTGCCTGGCACTCAGCCTTACCTGGACATGTGCTCCCGCTGGGGTCTGTGTGCCTTCTCCAGCCCTAGTTTGGTGAAGATCCCCACCAGCACCATGACTGCTACAACCCCACAGATGATGTAGACAATAAGGTTGGTTTTATCCCGGGTAGGGTCATGCAGAGGGTCGTCTATGCGGGAAGGAGGCTTCCCAGTGTTCATCCACAACGGCGTCTCATAGTTTGTGCAGGTGCTTTGATCCAGCCTTGTCTTCTTGAACTTGCAGCAAAACCTGAAGCCACAAGTGCCACAGCAGAAGATAAACTCCCCCGAGCTGCAGTTAAAGGGGGGGTCCCACTGCCCCATCACGTCAAAGTAGCCCCTGCAGAAGTCTGGGGTGGGAGGTGGTTCGGAGGGGTCTATCTGTTCCCCGAGGCTGGAGTGGTTTCCTCCCGAGAGCACCACAAAGCTCCCCAGCTGCTGGCCAGCTTTCTCCTGAGCTCGACACACCAGCGTGAGAAGGTCCGCCACCAAGTAGCCGAAGAGCAGCCGAATAAAGCCTTCCATTCTGCCTCCCAGCCCCGGCTCAGCGATGCTGCTGCCGCCGCCGCTCGAGCTGCTGGATGCTGCGCTGCGCCAGGAGCTGAACATAAAGGGGCTCCGTCAGGGGCCGGGCGTCCGCTCAGCCCGCGCTCGCCTCCAGCACCACGGACAGCCCCGAACGGGCCGGGCAGGGTCCGCAGCCCCCGCGCAGGGTCCGCAGCCCGGCCCCGCTCCGCTCCGGAGCAGCGAGCGCGCGGCACTTGTGGAGCGGAGTGCGCGTGAGAGGGAGCGCGGGAGGAGGAGGAGGAGGAGGAAGAGGAGGAGGAGGAGGACCGAGGGGTGGAGGTGGCGGCGGCGTGCGGGGCACCGCGCCGGGCTGGCGAGAGGGGCGTGGAGGGGCCGCCAGCGGGAGAGCTGAGGCGAGGGCGCTGCAGGGGCAGGAGGAGGAGAGAGGGCGAGCGAGGAGCCTCCCCGCGCAGCCTGGTGCCAGCGTGGGGCGCCGGGGGCACCCACCTTCCTCTCCCCCGCGGAACCCGGCGCGGTCTCTCGCACAACTCCCTCAGACACCCGCGGCGACCGCCGAGCCCCGCCCGGGGCCGG
>VZRX01020596.1:240-17412 GCA_013398075.1 Notiomystis cincta
AAAAAAAAAAAAGAAAAAAGAAAAAATAATATAGGGGAAGGTAAAAAAGCGAGGAAAGCCTGAGAGAGCAGAGTAAAGCACTTTCCGGAAGGGACGCGGCCTTTCACTCCTCCAAAAAGCTTCCCCCTCTTCTCTCCCCACTGCTTAATTGTATTTGCAGTGGGTGCGGGCGGCAGGAGGGAGCGGGCTCCTCCTCACTGAGGGGCCGAGACACAGGTGCTGCTCCCGGATCGGGCAGCCCTCCCTGCCTCTCGTCCGCCGCCTCCGCCGCGTGTCCCAGCCTGGGGGCCGGGCAGAGCCCGGGGGTCCCCGCTGCGGCGCGGCCCGGCCCGGCGGGGCGGGCGGGATGGATGGAAGCGGGGAGGGGGCTCCGGGCAAAGCGCTAATCCCTTCCCGCGTACTTTCCCGCTAAACAAATAATCCCCTCCTGACAAAAGCATTATGCAGCTTCATACGGCCTGCGGTGAAAGGGAGTTGAATAATCCATTTATCCCGGCTCCGCGCCGGCCGCCCCGCCCGGACAGCGGGTGCTGCTGGGCGGGGGGCGGGGGGCAGCCGGGCCCGCTGCTCCCCCCCGCAACTGCAGGGCAGGGCTGAGGTCCTGAGCCGCGCCTGGCCCCGGCCGCAGCCCGGAGGGAGCTACGGGACCGTGGCGGCTGCAGGGGAGCGGGGAGGGAAGGAGGAAAAGAGGGATAGAGATGAGGAAAGAGAAGGGGAATTGAGGGAAGGGAGAATGGAGGAAGGAAAATGAATAGGGGAGGAGGAGAGAAGAGAGAAAAGAGAGAAGTCTTAACTCTCTCTGGCCAAGAAAGGACACTGTAGTTTATTCTGAATTTACTCAGTTGTCTATTCTGGGCTTCCCAGATGATGATTCTGTGTGCTAGATGAAGGAAGTGGGTTAATTGGTGTCTCTGTAGGATGGAGGTGTACAGATGTAGCAGACACTAAAGCAGTGCTGGGACAGAGGAGCGGAGGATGGGAGTGGTGAGATGCTTACAGCAAAGGTGAAAGGATTTGTTGTCTTCTCTTTGCAGCCCTTCCTGAGGAGCAGATATCAGACCAGAGATGTGCCAGTGTGTTAGCTGGTCTCTGAACCCATCTGGGACTGGTGTCTGCAGGGACTCAATCCCTGGGCTGCCTTGCCCAGACTCACCCTCTCACTCCCCACCAACCCTGTCCCAGGCTCCTGTCACCACTATGTATTCAAAGTCTTCCACCACCCTCCCCTGCACAAGTGGGGTGTTCCCCTGCCACAGAAGATCCCTGTGTTTGGAAGGTGTCACGTTACCAAGGGAGTAGGAAGAAGTGGGTGAAAAGGAGGGCAGAAGGAAAAACAATTCAAGCAAAATGGTGGTATGGACATCAATAGTCCAGATAGAAAGTGTCCCCATCCAGGCTCTCAGCTCAGGTGTTCAGCATAAGGCAGAACAGTGCCCATCACCAGAACCAGAAGCATGAAATGTCATTTCCCATGCATTGGAGTCTTTCTCACATTGGCTTGGGAAGATGCAAGAGCAGAGAAAAGGTCAGCCAGGGCAGGAAGGCTTGTTGCTTGTTCTGGAGAAGGCCTGAGGCATCTGTCTCCATCCACACATTTTCAGACCAACCAGTTTTAAGTACTCACACCATGCTGGTCTGGCCTCAAAGAGAGCCCAGGCCTTCCCTGTCCTCATGCCACCTCCATCCCACCATGTCTTCCTTCCCCACCACAGTTTGTCCCTCTTTCCTGACTCTTGGCAAAGTCCCTAAGAAGGTCTTGGTTAAAACATACCCTGAATGTCAGGCACTGAGGGTCCCCATGCAACCCCAACCTCACCCCTAATCCTGGAGAGTCTCCCTTTAATCACCCCTATTAAAGCAAATCTCTCCCCACCCCACTGCCCTCAGGTGTCTTGCCGATAAACAAGCTCAAGGGAAAGTTATTACCTTTTATTCCTGGTGTCTAAACTAAAGTAAAACATCAACAGGGTGACTGTACATAATAATATACTAGATAAAGTCCATTTTTCTTGGGCCCTCTGAAAGCGATCCCTGAGCATTAAAACGGGTCTCTTAATAAATATCTTATCTCCCCGCCACAGAGCCCTGGCTGCAGATAACCAGACAGCCATTACTGTACCTCTGAAATAACCCCATTTCCATCAGGGCCACTTCAAACAGGCTTCTCTTTAAAGACCCCCGCCTCTTCCCCGAGGGGAGGTGGGAAAAGGCTTGAACCTCCCTGGTTGGGGGATTTCATCCAAGTCCCCAAGCATGGTGTGGGGTTACTGCATTGCAATGCATTCCCTTCCACAAATAACCATGCAGTAAGGTGTTTTGCCTGCAAGCCACAAGCCTAAATCCATCCCCCTTGTGCCCTGCTTTGGGGTGAGCAGTGCTGGGCTCCCACAGCTCGCACAGCAGGGCCTGCTCTGCAAGCAGAGAGAAAGTTGGGCAGGAGAGGAGAGGAGAGGAGAGACACAGCAGGCAGCTCCCACCTCGAGGGAAATGGCTTTCCCAGTGTGTGCATCCCAGGCTGCAAGGTGACGCTGTACAGGTTGCACTGGACCCCTTTATTAATACACCATACAGGTGATAGTGGATTTATTAAGTATATTGCTGTGATTTCACATTTAATTTACTAAGAATACAATGGTTTGGGCTAGAGGACCCAAGGGAAATCTAGGCAACAGTGAGCAAAAATCCATGAAATTCAATGTAGCACACTAATCATGGAGGCATTATAGTATTAATTGCTATAATGATATACTTCTAATCCTATCTTACACTGCACCACATAATTTCATTGGGTAAGAGAGGAAAGGAATTAAATTTAGTTCAATACAGGCAAGCGTGTAACTTAATAGTTTGACTCTGGCACACTCAGGGGTTTAGGGCTAATGTCACACAACATGGTCAGCAGCAGGGAAGAAGGATGGCACAAGACTTTTGACACCCTCACTGAAAACTGGAAGCAATATGGAAAAGTGTGAGATATCTGCTTTTCAAGAGGCAACCTGGCCATATAAAGGATAATTAGAATTCCTTGCAAAGATGATTTATCATGTCTATCATTGTGCTTGAAAAGGCTAGGTCACCCATGAATGCTGATGAAATTTCAAAGATCTACTCCCCAAGGACTTTCTGCATCTGCTGCCCTCTGAGATGGGGAAATAGCCCAGGGCAAGCTTCTCATTAATACCTCAGGAAAATATAAGCATTTTGTCCGACATAACATTTTTCTTCAGTATTATACCTGACACGATCAGACCTTTAAATAACGTGGTAATAGGGCTCACTTTAAAGTTCATGTACTTGATGTTGTGCCTCCCCTTCCCGTTCTCCCCTCCCTCCCCCCGGTTTCAGCAGGGTAGTACCTCTCTCTAACAAGCCAGCGTTTTGACCCGAAACACACTTTCTCTCGTAACAAATATTGTGCGAGGTGGGCGGAGGTGGTAAGAGTAGCTTTTGATCTTGTTTGTATAATATGCACGAGGACATCAAAGCGAGGGAAGAGGAGGAGGGAGGGAAAGGAAAGCAGAGCAGGAATAACCCTAGTCAGTGGAACACCAAATAGCTCATGAATAGCTAAATAAAACATAATTAGGAAAACACGATAAATGAGTGGTTCTTTCAAGAGAGCGATGGCGGAGCGGGCTGGGAGGGCGGCCAGAGGAGGCGGGCACGGCCCGATTCAAAGCCGGCCCCGAGGCGAAGCAAGCGCGGCGCGGACCTCGGAGGGGGCAGCAGGACCCCTCGGGGCCTCCCTTCCCCGCCGCCCCGGAGGCGGCTCCCCCCGGCCTCGTCCGTCTCGGGGAGCCCCGAGGCCCGCGGGGCAGCCGGGGGGAGCTCCGCGGGTGTCCGGACGCGCTCCCTGCGGGTAAAGGGGAGCTGTTTCCCCGCGGGGCGCTGCAGGTTTCGGGGCGTTCCCGAGCGCTCTCCACCGCGGGCTGCCCGAGGCGGGCGGGGGGGCCCTGGGAGCCGCGGGGGCGCCCGTTTGTTTTGGGTTGGTTTGTTTGTTTGCTGTGTGGCCTCCCCTTTATGTTGATCGGGCCGGCTCTGGGTTTAATTGATCTGCGGGGCGGGCAGTTGAGACCATCAAGGGAAACTTCAGGCCTTGCAGACTGCGGAGAACAGAGCGATCGTATCGGTGAAACCGGCGGGAAAGGCAGACACAGCCCCCCGCCTTCCCCCGCGCGTGTTCGCACGCAGGTGGGGACGCGGCTACCGCGGAGGAGCTGGGGATGCTCGGCTGAAGCTGCAGGGCTGGACCGACTGCCTGGCACAGCCCTGGGGCCCGGGGGGAGGGTGTTCAGAGAAGCCCCCGGCGCTCTCCCGGTCACCAGTTAGGAGGATGCCAGTACCAGCTCCGGGGTGACTCTGCAATGGCTCAGCGGTGACTCCACAGGAGGGATATGCCTGCACCAGAAGGGAGGAGGGGAACACACGGAGAAGAGTGGCTAAATTCACCCCCAGAGGCAGATTTCCTCTCTGTTCTCGAGCTGAGTCGGGCCAGCCAACTCTGCCGTGCCTCTGGGTAGCTCTCCTTCCAGATCTGCGCTTGGGTGCCTCTTAGGGGTGCTCTGCCCTCTGCTCATCTTACCAGTCCTTTCTCACCACACCTGTTGTCCTGCGGATCCCAGTCCTGCCTACAGAACCCCTTTCAGTTCCCACCACAGAAATGGGGCTCCCTGCCATGCCAAGACCATGTCCCGCCTGCACTTAGGGCATTGCAGGCCACAAGGTGGATCTCACAAGTCTGGAGCAAAGCAGGGGTTTAAGTAAGCCCCAGGTCGTGACCTGCCTCGTAGGGAGGGCTGGGTAAAACAGTTTGGTGCAAGGGCTCTTCTGGCACTGCCTGGGCTTGGCAGCTCAGAGCTGATCTCGGGTCTGCTCTGTCTTGGTCTCTTGCCTCTTCGTGACCCTGCTCTCCAACGGGAGATCGAAAACCCTCCTGTAAACAACTGGTGAAGGTCAGGGGAAGGAAAGCCTGACATCACTTAATGAAAGACAGTTATGGACAATCTTTTGCTCAGTTGTCCGTGTCTGGGAGGCGTGGGGATCTCTGTGTTCAAGCTTTTTAATTTCCATTCTAATTTGCAAGCCATAAAGAGAGACAGTATGCAGTCCATGGTCTCAAGTTTAATTTCTTGTCACCCTAATCCTGCCAGTTTAACCCTCACTTGCTTGCCTACGTGTTTGTTATGCTCAGCCCTAGCTGACACCATCTCCTCTGTGAAATAGCCTGCCCAGTCACATTAGCATCCTGCTTGCACTGTAGATTTGCCTTCTAATACTATTCCAGTGACTTCTGCCCAGATGCATTTGAGCAGCCACAGCCCGTAGGAAGAGTGGAAAACAAAGAAACAAACCAAAAACAAACAAAACGAAAAATCCCAAAGCCCACAACTGCCTCCTTTTCAACGTTTAGTTGGGTGATTTTTAAAGGCAAGGGTAAAAGTGAGGATTACTTTTTCCGTGTTCTGCCTGCCACTTTAGAACCGCCTTTCCCCCCGGAGCGGGACACGTTTCCGGGAGTGCCCGGCAAGGCTGTGCAGTACGGGGGGATGGATACAAAGGCTGGTCTCCTTTCCGTGCTGCCGGGAGGGACGGGGAGCCCGCGGCGCCTCCCGGGGCTGGAGCGGGGCGGCCGCCGGGGTTCAGCACCCTGGAGAGCGGCGCGGCTCCGGCTCCGCGCCAGCGGCCGCTCCCTCTGCGGGGAGCCGAGAAGATGCCGCACGACCCCGCCTCGGGGGGGAGTCGTCGAAGGGGCAGACGTCAAAGAAAAAAGAGATTTTGAGAGCAGCTGGGCGCTGTGGCTCAGTGTCCTTGTGGCTTTGGCAGAGGGATCGCGGGAGCTGCAAGGGATTCCACTTTCCCGCAGAAGTGGAGCTCTCTCCCGTGACAGGTTTGCGTTACCGAGCCCACACAAACAGCGCGAGAAGCAAGGAAAATCACCTGTTCCTTAAACAAGGCAGCAGCCCCGCGCTGTCCAACTCCAGGGTGCCACGGGCTAACTGGGCTCTGCTGCAGGGCGCGAACTGGCATCGACCAAGGGTCCTCCTCTTCCTCCTCCTCCTCAATTAGCAGAGTGACTCCAGATGGCCGGGAAACCCTCCCGTGGGGCTGTGAGAATCCTGGGCATCAAACGGGGACTTCATGCAGAGGGGAAGGCGAAGAAAAAGGGAACAAACCAGCGCTGACTTCTAGTCTTGATCAGAGAATTCCCTATCTCCCCAGCACAGCGCACATGGAGGCGTTCCTAGGGAAGGTCTGCTTTGTAACAAAAGACTTGTTTTTGTCACAAAAGCAAGCATCTACACAACCGTATTTCCACCAAAGGCAAAATAGCATCACAAGAAACGTGAGAATACCCAAGGAGCCGCAGCAGAAAGATTCAGCTTTGCTGGCCAAACACAGGAGAAGCATTTATTGCTTGCAGCCTGGAAGTGCAGCCTCCTCCCCTCCCTTATCCTCTCCCATACAATGATTATACCCTAAGCAACAGAAGTCAAAAAATATGCCACAGAGAGCTCGGTGTGACCTCGTCTTGTATCTCTTCGCAGCTCACATTAGTGGAGCTTACTTACTGGAAAAACTCCTGGTTTATTTCCTTCATCACATCAAGTCTTGAGTGCATTTTTGTAATGTCTCCAACCAAAGCCGAGCACCCTATTAATCCTTTAACCAAGCAGAGAGACTCAATTTCCCAAATTATGTTTTAAAATATATTTATTTGAAAAGAGAAAAACGTGTCTCAACCAAAAAGAGGCAGTGAGGGGTGCAGAACAAGGTAGGTAATTATATTTCATCAACCGAGTGGCTTCTCAGAGCAGATACCACTCGCAGCAACGGGCAGGAACTTTTTGATTGAAAGGCAGTGGTAATCCTGAGAACTACACTGGAGGCGCTGGACTCCCAAAGCCGGGGAAAGACACACACCACTGAGTATGCATCCCTTCCTCCTTCCTCCATCCCTCCATCTCTCCGCCCCTCCTCGTTGCCCCCGCGGTGCCCGGGGCCGCCCGGGGCGGTGCCGGNGTGGCAGTTCCTGTGTTCCAGTTTCTGCCCATTGCACCTCATCCTACGTCTCAGCAGCACCACGAAGAGCCTGGCTACATCCTCTTGATACCCTCCCTTCAGCTATTTATACACACTGATGAGGTCCCCTCTCAGTCAGTCATCCCTTCTTGAGGCTAAACAGGCCCAGCTCCCTCAGCCCTTCCTCATTAGAGGAGCTCCAGTCCCTTAAACACTGTCATTGCCCTCCACTGGATTCACTCCAGGAGCTCCACGTCTCCCCCATACTGAGGAACCCAGAACTGGACACAGCAGCACATTCTGTGCCACTGATCACAATTCTCTAAGACCTGCCATTCTACCAGTTCTCAATCCACAATGTCACAATAAACAGCAGACCATCAATAGTTCTTTCCCTCCCTACCTTACCTCATCCCATCCTGTGTAAGGGTGCTTTACAAAGGAAGTTTTAAAATCAAGTGGCTAGACCAAACAATTCATTGACTGTTCTTCTTTGGAAAAGCCTTCTGTTTCTAGTTACTCAGCTTTGAGTTTTTTGCTGTATATTGTCTTTTCTCTGTCCTAGGATGGAAAGGGTGAAGACCTGAATCACTGTCAGGGTGCTGACAGCCTGAGAAAGAGAAGGAGAATCGATGCAGTTTTCTGTGAAACAAGGCAGAAAGGGGGTGTGAGAGCATCAGTCTTGCACATGGAAAACATTGCTGGAGAGCCTGTGACACAAAAAGTGATGACAGGTTCTTGCAAAACATGACAGTTTGAACTACAAATGGTTCCTTAAACTGGAAAAGCGCTCCCTCTGTTCCCATTCAGACCCAGAGGTTTTCAAGCTACAAATACTTCACTGGCACATGGGGTTCCTACAGGCTTACAATGTATCTCTGGCCATTCTGAGCCAGGAGTCAACACACACGGGGGAAATGAAGAGCAGGACCAGCTACAGCCACTGGCAAAGCAAGCAGGTGTCTAGAGCAGCAGGCAAGGAGCAAATGACCACGAGTCCCAGTGTCTTTATTCCCTTTGCCAAAGCTCTAGAATGCCAGGCCAGAAGGACCCTGCTGTGGAAAAAGGGAAGATCTTTTTGGCTCTCATACGGACACACCTCCAGGACAATAGTAGGGACACCAGGCTAGAATCTCCCCCCCCAATATTTTTCTTTCCTATTGCAGAAGACACCTGGCCAATATCCTTATTTATAGGACAACGTGTCAAATTTTGGCTCCTTTTCCTCCATTGCTGAGAAGCTTTCAGCCAGCTCTGCTAAACACATCGAGACAAAACAGTCCATCACATAGCAGATGCAAACTGATCATTCAAACAAAGGAAAAGTTTGTTTCCAGTGGGGGAGGACAGAATTCAGACACATCTCCAGAAGACTAAAACAATAACTGGGACAGGCAATCTCCCTGGTTCGCTCATTCTGCTAACTAAACCATAACTGGGTCAAACCTTGAAAATCTAGCAAGAGATTTGAGCAACAAAGGTTACTTTCTCCTCTGGTGATCCTTCTGGCAGGTGGGAGTGGAAGAAGAGGTGAGAGTGGAACAGGATTTGGGGGATGCAGTCAGGAAGAAGAGGCATGGATGAAAGAAGACGAGAGGGAAAAGAGAAGGAAACAGAGAGCAAGCAAAGACAAAGGCCAAAAAAGTTAGCATTCCCACAGAGGAAGATGCCTCACACTGGAGGAGATAAACCTTTGTTGGAAAAACCCCCAAATAAATAAATACCTCAGACACTTTCTTTTCTCCCCCTTTCCTAACAGATTCATCCTGAATCCCACACCAGGGCACCCATCCCCTTCTTGCTTTCCTTTGACCTCTTTTATCAAGCAGACACAAGCACAAGCTGGGCACAGCACAGTAAAGGCATTGCCTGGCTGCTTCCCTCGGCCAGCACCTCCCCACACCAACCCTGCAGCGAGATACCCATCCACCCACTGCCAGGCCACCATTTATCTACTCCACGAACAGCAAGAGCTTCCAGCTCCTCTGGCAACACAGCAGCTCTCCTGGCCCCAACAATAACCTATTATTTTCAGCTCCTTCATAGATCTTGCGCAATTTCCAGCCCACGGTCAGGAACAACCCCAGTTTATACAGGGTTGTGCATACTCTCCTCAGACTCCCAACCACTCAGAAGTCATTCTCACCTATAGGGATGGTGACAACAGCAGAGTCTTTGATTATACTGCTGATTTACCTTAGCAAAGATGATGATAGTTTTGATTTTATCAACATCAGTGACCCAAAAATCATGACTGAAAGCACTGAAATGATAGACTTAAGACATCCAGATTAGAGCCTACAGGACTGGGACTTCAGTGGTTCCATCTTCTCTCCAGCTTGAGTAAATAGGGTGGCACAGCAAATGCTACCACCAAATGGCCCTTTGCTACTTTCTTTTTTTTTAGCTAACCCACACATGAGAAGCAGAGGCACAGGAGTGGATGGTTTGCCATTACAATTAGGTCAGCTTACAGTCCTTTTTTTTTTCCTTAACTGCCTCAATTATATGACTCCTGGTACAGCTAAATGTGGCAAAGCAGCTACAGGGACACAGGTCCCAGAGGTGTCTCCTCTTGTCTCTGAGTGAACTTCTGTCCTAGGACAGAGCAGCTGCAACCAGCAGCAAAGGCTGTCTCTTGCATAATGCTCAGCCATGCTGAAAAATCAGCTCTTATAGGAAGATGGACTTATTATTATTACCATTATATGCAACTTATTATTATTACCATTATATTCAGAAAATTTCTCAAGAGACATTATATGAAAAGCTGACTATAATCTTTATGCTCTTTCTGGAACTTGTGTGCATGGAAGACTACTGATAGGTGGTCTTAGTAGGAAGCCACCTGAAGCCAGGTTAGTTCTCTCCTTCTGTCAAAAAAAACCCAGTTTTATGCAAACACATTCTGGATTCTTTTATATATTGATCAATAAGTAACAATTAATAATAATACATAACTTCATGGAGCCATGTGCACAGGCTCTGTGATAGATGATCACTATAGCATCACTAAATAGCATCTAAAGCTGTATGGGTTGAGACTGACACCAGCCCAGATGTGACGAGTACTGGACAGCCCATGAATACTGGCAATGCCTGTGTTCCTGGATGCTGACAGGCTGAAAGATGCAGTATCCTACATGTTGACTTTTTAGACCACTTAAAATTAAGTCTAAATATGAATTTTGGAGCTAAGTTTAGTCTTTGGGTCTGGAAAGGCCTCCTTTGCAGGAGGCTGGCCTCTCCTGCAATATTAGCTCCTTAATACACAGTCTGCACAAACATTAAAATCCAGTGCTTGTTTTTAAAGTAGTGTGGTCACTCTGTTTTTTTCTTTAAACCCTCATTACCAAATGGAATGCATAAGAAGAGCCAGGAAAAATATGTTTGTATTTACTAGGGAAAGAAAAATAGAGAGGGAAGACGTGAACAACATTATTATATGTGATGAATCTCCTGTTTATTTTAGAGAGTCTGGAAATTGCCTTATTTTTTCAATTGGACCACATGTCCTTGTTAGATGTGTTCCATTCCAAACCATAAATATTCCAAGAACATCCTATTAGCAGTGTTATGAAAGAGAAGGAGCTAGATTATCCCAGTGGAAGGCATTCACACTGTCTCCTGACAAGCATTTGATGTAAGCAGGTCTTCTACACTCCCTCCACAGCAAAGGGGATTCTGTCCAGGAGCCTTCCTACAGCTCCCTGTCCTCCCTTTGGAGATGTCTGGGAAGATAAGCCTCTCACACATGCCATCTAAAATTGGTGTCATGTGAATATCCTCTTCTGGCCTTACAAACTTCGAGTCTATGAAAACAATAAAACACTATTCTTTAATTTGACATGAGCACAAAACTGCCTTTTACAATTGTGCATCTGAATCTGGTTAGAGGGAGCCTGGGATGCCACCACTTTGACCTTTAGTACTTGGCACTGTGCTGCTGAGGCAAAAAGCCAAGAGTGGTCCCAAAGAAACCTGCACAGCTCTGCTGAGTCCACACCAAGCTGTGTGAATGTGGCACAGTAGAGCATGGCCTGATGAGGCAAGTTTAGATACAGGCTGCAGTGAGGGGAGAAGGATCCAATGGAAGTGAAAATCCTGTCTGACCTCCTCCTAATTCTAAATCACCTTTTAGATCTTGTCCATCTATCAGGGAGATTAATGGGAACGTGATCCACAAAAGTCATCATACTCCTGAAGAAGCTGATCTTCAGGGAAGCAAATTCCAGAAGGAAGCACAAGACATTGGAAAGAGAAAGGCTATGGTGCACAGAGCCACTTATTCCTGCTACAAATCCTCCTTTGCCCAGAGCCAGGTGCTTTTGAATTCTGTCCCCAGGCAACAGAGTCATCAAGGGAACCCCTTTTCATATCTCTTGCTGACAGAATTTAAACTGCCCTTCTCAGTAGCTCACCAAAAGTAATTTTTCCATGTGTCAATTGAGCTTCACAAGCCTTTTGACCTGGAAATGGACCAGCAAAACACAGACTGGGCAAGACACAATTTGGGATTGGGAATCCCTGGTTTAACCTGAAATGACAAATGCACAGGTCACTGTAGCAGTTTTAGCATCTTCTGTCTATTCTGTTCCATCAGTGTACACAAATAACTGGTGTTTTTCTGGGTTTAAGCCCATGTGAAAGAGAAAAGATTTGGCTTTCTGTTTGGATGTCATAATATTAATAGAGAACATCTTTAGAGGCTTATTACAATGCAATATTGCTGATTCCAAGTATCAGGAAAATGAAAGAAAAAAAGAGGACATAATGAATCATTCATCCCCACCCTTCAACAAAAATCACGAGAGTAAAAATGGCTTTAATTCCATTTGTTTACCAGTTTCTGAGCATTTCTGCGTCGTCAGATTACTATTTCAGACTCTTCTGCCACAATGGGAGTTAGGAACTGTCTTAAATAAAGATTCTCATTGTCTTTAACTCACACAAATCCTGAAGCTGCAGCCTTTGGGAAAAAAAAAAAAAAAAAACAAACATCTAACAAAATAGGTCAACAAGGTAGTTGGGATGAAAAAAAAATACCAGAGCAATTAATGAACCATCAATAGTGAACAGGTTCATAAGGTTGGCTGTGCTGCAAAACCCAGAAAAGATGGCATTTGCTAGAACAGATTTAAAATGCCTGAAGTGAAAAAAGGGCCAACATACCACATTTTGGGTATTAACCCAGAGCAATTATGAACAATGTTCCTAGGGAAAAAAAAATCAAACAAAAACCCACCCCCAAAAAACCAGCTGGGGCTTTGTTTTTATGCCAGTTCTCCTGGTCCAGATATCTTACTGAGTCAGGGAAAATCTACTGGCAGAAATAGCTCTGTGCAAGACTCTCAAAATGTGGTAACTAAACATTATTATAAATTTATTTCATCTTGACACCAAAGCCAGCTCTACAGCTGTTTTATGATACTGTGAAGGTTAAACTACTACGGAACAAGTACTCCTGCATGCAGCTACTATAAAAGTGTCACTGAATTATTTCTAATTTTAGTGCCTGTTGTTCTAAAAATTGCTTTCTGCTGCACTCCAAGAAGCAAAAAAAAAAAAAAAAGGTGACTCACATAAACCTAGGCAGCTGAGGAACTGGATGGACATAACTGATGGAGCAGAGCAGCTACAGGATTTGTATTGGACTAAGGCTGAGGAGGACTCTCAGGGGGTTTAAGTTGCCATGGTCTACAATGTCTCATAGCTTTAGCTTATTTAGTGATGCTGCCTCAATTTCTGGCAAACTAAGAGAAACAGCTACTTTTAGGGTAGAATAAACCCACTCAGTTCAGCCACCCAGTTTAAGATGATGAGTTGAATCACACCTGAGAACGGCCACTTGTCTGCCCATACCATATAATTAGTTCAGGCAACTAGAAATTTTATTTACCTTTTTTTCAGGTATTATCCAAATGTCCAATAAAAGGTAAATTGGTAGAACACTACTCCAGCTACAAATACAGCTACACCTCCAACTCATGGGACTCAAATATGTCACCAAAAAAAAGGAAGGGAAGAAAACAAGCTCAAACAGTAGATATTACACCTTGCCAATATGCTTGGCAGAAATTAGTGCTTTCAAAAGCCATTTCCTTTACTGGTATTCCCCAATACCATTAAAAAAAAATAGAAACCCCCAACCAAACCCAACCCAAAAACCATCTATCTAAGAACATAAAAAAGATGACATGAAGCCATGCAAGCTGAAGTGAGATGTAAATCACTGGTCTCTGTTAGTGAGATGATCACCAGCACTTACGACATCACAGAATTGTTTAGAAATGACTTTGAGGCCATTAAGTCCAGCTGTTAACCCAGCACCAGCTCCCTCACCCTGGACTCCCACAAACACTGTAGCAACTGAATAATTTTATTCTCAGAAATTGCTGGATACCATGAATACCCTTAAAATGAGCATCATGCAAATTCTAGGTCACAGATTGTCAGACAGTTTTTTTAGTTAAAGAACCAAAACCAAACCAGTTAGCAAAGAAATCATGCCTTCATTGTTACCAAGCACAGACTTTGTCACCCCATTTATCTTATGGGGATGCTATTACTGTTGATATGGGCAATTAACTGTATTTGGAAAATATATTTTTCAAAAATTATCTGCATTTTTCATCAGTTTTGAGCAGAAAATTACTTGCAGGGAGAAATAATTTCAAGACCTGCACCTGAGTTGGGGTAAGCTACACAGAAATGGAAGATGATACACCAATTTATACAGGCTGAAAGAATGGTCATTAATTCATGCCTAGAGGATTGGAAGCTTCCCACAGTGAGTGAGCCTTTTGTGTCCCCCAGGTCAATAAAGCAAATGGTCAGATCAGGCCTAAGAATTTTTGATACTTAGAAGTGGTAGATGTGTGGTCTCTCAGCATGAAAATTACTGTGTGAACAACACTGCAAATACAATCCCAGAAGCTATGCATAAACCCCCCCAGGAATGCTGACTACTGTGATCTATATTACTGTTTATTTGGTACTAGTTTTTCATTAAACAATTTTTACTGTTATTTTTAAGGACTTCTAGAGATGCAACTACCTAATTCAGGGGTGCAACTCTTCTTGCTCAAGAATGTAAGCATGATGCCTAAGAATGGTGCCCAGGATGCCCTGACAGCAGCATTACTCAATAGCTGGTAGCACCAGTATCTAGATTGCTTCTGTGCAGATGGGCATTACTCGGTAGATTAAGAAGAAAGGTGTGTTCCAGGTTGCTGTGTCTTAATTCAAACGTGCGTTTGATTTGAATGCATACTTTACTCGGTGTTGCTACCTGAATCTCTGACCAATCAGCATCCCACCCAACGTACTCTGTGTGCACTGAAACTCCTGGATGCTGCCAAAGCATTAAGCAGCCTACAGAAAAGGGTGGGGAGGGAGGAATGTGCTTCTACTTCCTCTTCTTGGGCAGAGCAGACACTAAGACCTCCTTAGTCCAGAGGTTAGTCCAAAACCAGAAGGTTTAATCCACCTATCCTTCCAGTCTGGTCATAGTACCTTTGCTATTCATTTTAAAAGGGACTAAAAAAATTATGTTATTACCCAAAGGCCAAGATTTCAGTGATAAGCAACTGAAATATTGTCTGGGACTTTAATAGTAAGAGCTAAAGGCATGCTCTGCAACTGCGGGGCAACATTTTACTAAGTTTGGCAGAAGAGTCTCCTCCCTTCATCCCCTCAGGCTTCTGCTTAGCTTAGACAATATCACAAGGAAGGGCTGTTTGCCCAGAGGTTTTCATTGCGAATTTGTTGGGGATTTTTGTTTGTTTGTTTGTTCATCCACATGGCCTACTGCCAGCTTATGAAAACTACAAGCCTGTCATCAGGAGTTCACGCAGTCTGAGAGAGGAAAAGCAATGGTTAGAAGTCAACCTGATTCCATACCTTTAAAATGTCACAGAATAAAACACAAGTAAAAGAGACATTTCAGCAATGTTGTGACACTCCCCAACTTCAGCAGTGGACGACAATGAAACATCAGTTTGTGTAAGCAACCAGGAGAGGTTTGTCTTGACATGGACAACCCAGCACAAGACATTAAGATCTTGTCTTTGTGTAGGCAGAACCTCCCCCACAGGTTTGCATGATTAACAATATCCTTAAAAAACCAAAACTCTTTCCTTACCCCTTATCAAACAAGTTTCTTCCAAACTTTTTCAGAGCACATTGCACTCAGACACAGGAAAAAAAACTTGAATGCTGTTGAGCTGTACGAAGAAGAGCAAAGAGGATTCCCTCAAAACAGGAAATCCTACTTTGTACAGCTAATATTCCTGCTGAAGCCAGTGGACAACTTGGATAGAGCCAGCTGAGAGGATCAGACTTATCAACTGCAGATAGGCAGGAGTGAAAAAACACTGGGTCAAATCCCAGCTAGTGTAAATCAGTGTAACTCCACGGAAGTTAAGAGGGCTGTGCTGATTCAAGCCAGCCACAGTGTATTTTGCAAGTCTATTTTCAACTCTTCAGGGCTCTGCTCTGTTTAAACATCCACTGAAATTAATGAGAATTGTGTGTGCAGAATACTAGTATTACTTTTTAACTATTTGGGAGGTGCTCAGCCACTGTGATAATGAGCACCATATATTAGAACCCAGACAGAATAGTATTGAATCATCAGACCCTTAAGTGGGACAAGCCATTAATCTTTTCCTTGGGAGAGCATTTCAATTTTTGCCTTGGCAAATAAGGATTCATCATTAATAGATGTGGGGGCTCTACATTTGCCAAGTCCCAGACAAAGTGTGTTTTTCCATTTGCCTTGGGCTTGTGTAAGCTTGCCTAAGGAGGCCAGCCTTGCAGTTTGAGAAACACTGCTAGCAGCCACCATACCCTCATTCCCAGCTAAATTAAACCCTATTATGCTGTAATTAACCTTGCCTAACTTGTTCTGAGTTATAGCAGCAGGTAAAAATCATGTTTTTCCTAGGCTGTCCCCAAGAAGCATTTCTACGTATCAGGCTTGCCTACTCTTCAAATATTTCCAGCTACTCCTGGAAGCTCTTCTTCTGAAGATCACAGCTCAGCTGCAGACATCAGAACTCTTCTTGACTTCACTGAGGGCAGAATCTCCTGCAAATTTACTCATGCACCTCGTGTTCATGCCAGATGGCACATTTTTGGAACAAATGAATTCCACAGAAGCGATGGCAAGAATACACATATACAAATTGTTAGCTTTAAAGGTTTAAAACATACACAGAGGCAGGCCACTAAGGCTTCTTGGTCAAATTTAAAGCAGTAAAATTTGACTGATTTTGATCAGTCTATTGCCTTTTTATTTAAATGCAAGTTAAGAAAAATAAAAAGAAACCTATTACATTTCTAGCTTCAATTCGATATTTGGGAAATGGGTGAGAAGAATGACCACAAGATAGGAATTACCTCTCCTTTACAAAGCTACACTTCTATAAGAAAAATAAATTATTGGCAGAATTGCAGTTTTCAGACTTTTTTCTCTTCTTTTTAAAAAACCAAAATTCTTCAGCTGCAGTTTGAAAGATCCAGCATTTTTGCTAAGGTCCATCTGATTAAGTCCACAGACCTTCAAGCCAGACCATCAATGCCACAGTCCTAAAAGCAGATATCCTCTGAAGTAATTCAACAAGTTAGGACAGAAAGCCCAGGTAGTCCTTTAGCTGCCTGCAGTAAGTGTAGAGATGGAAAATACAATATAAAACAGCACAAGACAAAGGCTGCGCTGCCCTAAGTAAAAGGGCACTCAAAGACAAAAGAAGTGCTATCGTTGAATACATCTTGCATATTATTACCAGTGGAAAGGTGGGAAGCCTCTGGAGAATGCAACACAGAGCGTCAATCTGATTTTTTTTTTTAAATCTGTGCATCTGAGTGTATGGTGCAGATAAAGGAGAGAGCAGACGGTTATGCAGTAAGTGTATCAGCCTGCCTCTAGCACAGCCAGCCGACAGCAGCTGCAGCAGCAGGATTTATCCTACCTGTTGCTCTTAAGTTATTAAACTCCTCGGTTCCCACAGGACACGCAATAACTTTTTTTTTTTTAAGCACTTGTACTGTCTTTGCTCTTTCCGCCATCCCCGGAGCGGGACCCGCGGCCAGCGGCGGGTCCTGAGCCCGGCTCTCCCTCGCCTCGCCGCCCGTCCCAGGTGCTGCGGG